>JAVYIG010011195.1:0-62658 GCA_035222895.1 Strongylocentrotus droebachiensis | reverse complement strand
CTGATTGGGACGTGCAGGTGTACCACTTTACTGGGGTTCCTCTCTACTATGCACGCTACATATTATAGTCTGTAATGTCATGAGCCTATATCATACAAGCGCTGCTTCTTTAACCGACTTTCCATATCTCATAATGCCACATACTATTTAATAAGAATTCATTTCATATCCTAATAGTGATTTGGCTTGGTGATAATTTGTTGATCATAATAAGCACAAGGATGCGCGCTGGCTGTGTGGTAGAACAGTAGTCTCACCAACACTGGGATGACCCGGCTTCGAAACCGAGTAGACGCGTTATAGTGCCCCTTGGTAAGGCATTAGTCATCATTATTAAGTTCCTCGGAAAGGACATAAGCCATTGGTCCCCATGTGGTTTTCTTACAACCAAATACATGCTTTCTTTGGCAGGTAAAATAGACCGTCTACCCAAACCAGCAAGTGCTTTGTGAAACTGTGATATGTTCTCATTAAATTTCCAAAAGCAATAAACTGCAGTCTATGTATAACAAATCCCTAAATCCATCGTTAAAATGTAAATTTTCTAACCTTATCAAGAGGAAAATGCACGTTACAAAACACGTGTTTTTTCCATGGACAACGGATTCGAAAGTTAGCAAATACGCAGATCTACCAGATAGGAGAAAGAGAGAAGAACAAAACCTTTCAAGTAGCAATCTGCTTTCTGATACAATTTTATTAATTACTTCCTATTTTGATGTTGATGATAAGTGTTATTGTTTATCAATTTTTCTCTTTTTTCTTCTGTTTCTCGTTATTTCTCGTTGTCGATTTACACATGAGCTGATTTCAGAAAACTTTGTCAACACAAATTCAGAAAAGAACGTGTTTTGCGACGTGCAACTTTCCTTTTATAGCAGCTTGAGAAATTTGCATACTAAACGACGGATTTAGTGGATTTGGGGATAATATATTCCAATTCGTTACCTTAAAAATAAAATTGAAACTTGTGACATAACATGTCGAGCCCCCTTTACGTAGGCATGCAAACTCTGGAGGCATGCCTTAAATTCATTTTCTTCCAAAAAATGGGAAACCTATGGACTAATCATTCTTTTTAAGGCAAAGGGAGCGAATGCCAACCCTGTCCCGTGCTGAGTACGGCACTGATGACAACCGATTAATTTTGCTCTCAATTTTGCTCATACAGAAGAGTTCCCAAATATTAACATGTAAAGACTGATTACATGTATGCAAGGTGCCCTTATTGTTAAGAAACATGAATTGACATTATTTTACCCAAATAAGTAGTAGCCTACACTGTAAAAAATAATAGTCGAAATAACTCAATAAAATTGAGGAAAAGAATTGCCTTATTTTTATTAAGTAAATATTACCTACGGCATCTTAAGTAGAATTTACTTATTTTGCTGAATAAATTTTTACTCAGTTAAATCGAGTTACATTAACGTAAATAATTTAAGTATTGTAATCATTTTAGATAATTTAAAAAAAGCTATGATAGGATTACATATTGCACGATTTGCTACCCATCTAATCTAACAAGTAACATCCACTAAGGCCCAAAAAAAAAAATTGTTTGGTTGTCCTCGATTGCTTTTCTGGAGTAGGGGCGGGCGGGCGGATTTTTTTTTTTTTTTTGTAATTTTTTTTTTTTTTTAATTCATTTTTTTGTGTGTCTTTTTTTGATTTTTTTTTTTTTTTGATTTTTTTTTTTTCCCCATTTTTTTTTTTTTTTTAATAATTTTTTTTCCATAAAAAAAAAATAATTGGGATTGTCGAGCATTTAAACAAACAAAGTCTATAAAACACTTTAATATGGTAAAAGACTAGTTTAATGTACAATGAATATCAAGACCAACACAGAAAGTATTTTGGGCTTTGAAATACAGCACCTTTTAAATCTCCATTGTACTACTTATATCTACTTGCGCCCTCTATGTAGCAAACAATGCCTAATCGGTGACCATTGGTCCCTCATGATCCTCTTTTTTTATGTTAACTGAGAGCTGATTTGATGAGATAACCACCTGTCCAGTGACCTTGCATGGTGGTCTAATCCCTCCTGTAAACTAGTACAGATGGGCTTTAAAATTGGTTTAAGAATGCTCAGAACCTGATTTGAATGAACGGCAATTTGACATAGAAAAATAAAAATGGCAAGTTTAATAAATACCCAATTGCGTACTGAAAAGACCAAACTGGCAACGGGACGCATTTTGATCCTTGCAAATGCATAAAATGGTATGTTTGGCATTTAAGATTGCTCCCCGCAAAAAAATTACATTTAAAAAAAAAAAAAATTTAATAAAAAAAGAAAAAATGAATTTCAAAAAAAAAAAATATTAAAAAAATAAAAAAAATCACGAGCGGCCCGAAAATGACGAGCGGGCGGTCGAGGACAACCAAATGATTTTTTTTTTTTGGCCTAATCATTCACTACCTCAATTTAAGATTAATCACTAATCACTAACACTACTTCTATTTAAGATTTACATACGCTTCAATTCGACACATATTGAAAGGCTCCAAATTTTATATATACTTGATCGTAGCATCTTAAAAGGAAAATTGGTTGACAATTTCCTGAAATATCAAGTTTTGATTTGTTTTGAACTGGGTAACAATTAAAAATTGTCTTGTCTTTGCTTAGCCATGTTAAATGAATTATTAAATGTTTTAAAGTCCTTAAATTTTCATTCAACCACAAAAAAAGGATTGTTTTATTTAAAAAAAGAGTTTAATTTGGTCTTAATGAATATTCATAAATTATGTAAATATTTCTATTACGCACTGTATCGGTCCTTACTTTAAAAAGATAAGAATAATCAACATAAATTGTTTGAGTAATACGTATAATTTCTGATTTTGAGTTAAAATTACTAAATTAATACAAGCTGAAATTACTTAAAGTTTTTATGTATTTGATTTTACTTAAATATTCCACGTATGTTCTACTAAATTGAAAGTTTGAGTTAGCAAGACTTAAATTTAGTGCGTAAGTGGCAAAACTAATGTTTTCAAGTAAATTCTACATGGAAAAATACGTAAAAATTACCAATGAACAAATTATTTTTTACAGTGTATGTCGTCAATTTTTTGAAAAAAAGTGATTATGACCGGACAAAATACATTGTACATCCTGTTCAGTCTTATGGTAAAAGGCATATTTAGTCACCTTTTGCTAAGAGCATTATGATGCTATTATATTATAATTTCGATTGTATTTCTTATCGTATTTCCATTGCACCTTCTCACGAAAAAAAGTTTAAAGTGTAATACTCCTATAATGGCTACATAATATTTCTGAAATATTTGTTTTATTACAATCATCTAATAAACCAATCAAGCTTTGAGTAAAATGTTTACTTACTGAACATATTGAAAAGGACGCAATCGTTCCGTTAATATCGTGTTCTAAACGTTTCGAGTCTTTTGTATGGTTTTACCACCTCTATATCATTGCAAAACTTATTGGCATACCCACGCATATATTATACGGGGTTGATGAATAGATTACCCCTTAAAATAATTACGCTTATATCAACTCATATCATTTCTTCTTATATACTGTACATATTGATTTTTAATTGTAGTTATGTGTTTCGTAATCGCCCACTACTCCTTGATATCCTTTGTCAAAAAAGTAGTCAATTTCAAGAACAAGTGTCTTTTTTAAAGTGTTTTTTTTTTCACGTTCTTACCACTTAATCATGTTGGCAACAGGTAATAACAATTATAATAATATTCGGTTCTTGTATATAGTGCATATCCCATCATAGCGTCTCCATGCACTTACCCTGGCTTTAGCATAGCTCATTGCTGCCATAACGGCGCTCTGACTACGTGCTCGACTTCGAAAAACACTCCTCGTTTTTTTTAATGGATTTAAAAGTGACTTTTAAAGATGGATTGCCTGCTATATCTGTCAGGTTTGGGCGAAGACAATAATCCGCTTCCAATCATGCCAATAGGTTTCACTAATAGTCTTTTAAAAAGCTGACAAATACATGACGGAAAGAAGAAACTCAATAACAATGATTGATCCTATTACCAAAGCCCTCATTTGCATTTACGTATTTGAATGTAACCATTCGAATGATTCCTTTGATGTAAATAGATTCAAACGCCCGCCACATCGTGTACAGCATGATAATACACGTGAGATTTGACGGAAGAGATTGGCAGATTGAGAAAGGTATCAATAATGATTACGGCTCCTGGAGTCCACGTTTTAACGATGTGCTCTAACCAATCAAAACAAAACTACTTTATCTGAATTAAGAATACTAAACAAAATTCTTAGATGATAAAAGATATAGCCTACCTAAGATATACGTAAGATAATCTATTTGTCTAAAATCCCGAAATAACCATAAATGCGTAAAAACGTTGTCATTGATCGTTAACAACTTATTTAGAGACCGTTTGAATAGAAATTAATCAATATTTCAAGAGATATAGGCCTACTGATAATTTGTAATATTCATATTTCGCCTTTCTTTTCCCACCCCTCTTCTCTATCCAAAAGGTAACAGGACATAAGTTATATAACAAGCATCATTCTCGTGATATATTTTCTAACAATTATCTTTAAAAAAAACGCAACATCTTGAATCGATTTCCATACATTCAATCGGAACCATGCTCAATCACTATGAATTATATTTGTTTTGTTAATTATTCCCTGCGTATGGTGTGTAGTTCGTCTGGACTCGTTAAGGCATCACGACAGTTTTATAATTTATTGCTCTAAAGTATATCTCACAAACTATGTATTACAGTGAAACTGCTTTAGTGACCACTTTAATAGGAGGACCACCGTCTATAATGACCGTATTATTGTCATGCTTTTATAACATTATTAATTTGGTAATGAATTTTAATATTACAAGGACAAGGAAACGCGCTGGCTGTGTGGTAGACTGTTGTCTCAAAACTGGGATGATCCGGCTTCGAAACCAAGTGGACGCGCTAGTGCCCCTTGGTAAGGCATTAATTAGTAATCATTATCAAGTCCCTCAGAAAGGACGTAAGCCGTCGCTACCCTGGTGGCTTACTTACAAACAAACACATGCTTTCTTAGAAGTCAGGTAAAAAGACCACCAAACCTAACCAACAAGTGCTTTGTGAAACTTTATTACAAAAATGTAAAATTTGTTAAACGTTTCTTTTGCTCGTTCTTGACAGACCGACATCGGCCAAAACAAGGAAATTGAAGTGCCGTCTTGCTATAGCAACTTGTATCTGAGTGGCCTGGCCTAGATCCGAAGGATTTGTAAGCTCGCTCAATGTACGTAGCAGGTTTGGCTGGAACAATGCATCCGTGCTGTAGCAGTGGACCAGCGAAGCACAGGCGCACATAGTTTCAAAGCTAGGAATTATGTCGACTCGACTACCTCGAAGCGACTTATGAACTAAACTAGACAACGTAATTATATATTCTTTTTTTTCTAAAAGCAAAGAATTGCAGTCTATATAACAAATCCTTTAATCCATCTTTTAAAATGCAAATTTCTTAACCTAGGCAAGAGGAAAGTTGCACGTTACCAACATGTGTTGTTTCAGTGGACAAAGGTCTCTCAAGTCAGCAAATGGGCTGATCTACCAGGTAGAAGACAGAGAGAAGAACAAAATTATAAACCTCAACCTCAAATTGTACTTTTCATAACTACATGTGTAGCTCCTGCTTTTGAAGTCCCTACATAGGCCTACAGTGCTTTCAATTACTTCACAAATTATTTTGCTTTTGATGATAAGTGTTAAAGTTTATTCATTTGTCTCTTTGTTTTTTCTTTCAAATTATCTCTCGTTATCAATAGGACCAGATAGGAGACAGAGGGAAGAAACAAACCCTTAAACCTCCAATTGTACGTTTTTAAATAGCTCTTGCTTTTAAAGTCCTACATACAGTGCTTTTAATTACTTCATGATTGGCTAAGTACGTGTTTTGCGACGTGCAACTTTCTTTTTTAGCGGATTGAGAAATTTGCATATTAAACGATGGATTTCGTGGATTTGGGGATTTATTGCAATTTATTGCTTCATAAATAAAATTGACACGTGTGACACAACATGTCGAGTCCCCCTCACGTAGGCATGCCTTAAACTCATTTTCTTCCAAATTAAATAATAATTAAAAAAAACAAAAATGAAAAGGGGGCGAATGCCGACCCTCAATTTGTTTGTTATAAGTGTTTGATTCGCTTCATCAACACTAAATCATTTTGGTTTAAATACAGGAAATTACGTGCTTGACTTCGAAAAATACTCCTCGTTTCTTTTAATGGATTTAAAAGTGACTTTTAAAGATGGATTGCCTTCTATATCTGTCAGGTTTGGGCGAAGACAATAATCCGCTTTAAAATGCTGACAAATACATGACGGCCGGGAATGAAGAAACTCAATAACAATGATTGATCCTATTACCAAAGCCCTCATTTGCATTTACGTATTTGAATGTAACCATTCGAATATTTGCGTCGGTGTAAATTGATAAAACCGTTTCCTGTAAGACCGCCACATCGTGTACAGCATGATAATACACGTGAGGTTTGACGGTAGAGTTTGGCAGATTGAGAAAGGTATCAATAATGATGACGGCTTCTGGAGTCCACGTTTCTAACGATGTGCTCTAACCAATCAAAACAGCACTACTTTATTTGAATTTAATATACTAAAAAGTGTTCTTAGATGATAAAAGATATACTTATGATATATAAGTAAGATAATCTATTTATCTAAAATCCCGCAATAACCATAAATGCGTAAGAACGTTATAATTGATATAGTTAACAACTTATTTAGAGACCGTTAGAATTGAAATTAATCAATATTTCAAGAGATATAGGCCTACTGATAATTTGTCATGTTTAATATTCATATTTTGCCTTACTTTTCCCACCGTTTTTCTCTATCTAATAAGTAACAGGATGTAAGTTATATATTAAACAAGCATCATTCTCGTGACATATTTAACAATTATCTTTAAAAAAAAACGCAACCTGTTGTATCGATTTTCAATTAGAACCATTTTTAATCATTCTGAATCATATTTTGTTCTGTTAAACATCCCCTGCGTTTGATGTGTAGTTCGTCTGGACTCGTTAAAGGTAATACAAAGTTTGGGGAAAATTTGAAAATTGGGTGGGAGGTGAATCTTTACAATTTTGATATATTTGGATGCCCCTGTGGATGTAGTATAAGCACTAGCAAATTTTGCACCTAAAACACTTCTGCTTTCGAGAAAAATTGAATGTAAAAATTTACCGGTGCTCCCGGTAAATTTTGATAAATTTCAAATAGCGCCTACGGCCGTACAATGGTAGCTGCGACCATGAAAATCTCAGAATATGTAGTTGTGATATATAATTTCCAAACGGGAATAGCTAATCGGTCGATTCTAGTCAAGAAAAATTGTTTTATAGCTTAATTAATATCTTGACCTCGAGGGAGCTATACAACATAAAGAGTTTATTATTTACAATTTCATCACTTTACACTCGATTTCAAACGCGACAAGGATCACTGAATATTGTAAGGGCGCATATTATGCTTCTAATAATGTTCATTTGAACTAAATTCATGACCCCATACAAAAACTTTGTATTACCTTTAAGGCATCACGACAGTTTCATAATCGCTCTAAATCATCGTTACGTCTCAGCGAATCGAGACAAAGGTCCAATAATCTGTGATACCTGTGCAAGTCCCTTCTGCTTGGAGAGAGCTATATCTGAAAAAGCATTGTATTGCAGTGAAACTGGTTTATGCTACGTTTACACTATGTTCCCGGCGGCCACGGCAGCCCCGTTTGCCAGAAACGTAGTGCGCCGTGGGATTTAGACCAATTTTATCTCTGGATTCAAGTTTTGTTACGTCTTGCCAAGTTTTCTCACGGTCTACCACGGTATCCGTGACGGGCCGTGGGGGGAAGGGGATGCTAAGTCCCGGAGGCTCCAAGGCGCACTACGGTTCAGCCCGCGTTCTACCACGGATGCCAGAACGTTCCCTCCCGGCCCGTCACGTTCTGATGGGGTCCCTCACGTTTCCCACGATCTGATCAAGGTCTGACACGTTTTTCACGTTCTGTCAAGGCTTTGTACGGATGAAACGTGGACGCAGGGCAGCTTTGGAGCACGTTTGTGCCGGCGGTATAAAAAGAAGGTCTCCCAAGCAATAGCAATCATGGTATTCTGAGACCTCGCGTTGTGTCAGACCGTAGTAGAACGCAACGCGCCGTAGCGTGCCTGGCGCTTAAACCGTCCCACTACGGACCACCCCCAAGTTTTGTTACGGCCTATTACGGACTGTCACGTTTTGTTACGTTCACCCCGGTTTATTACGGCCTACTAGGTTTCTCATCCGCACCGTGACTGCCGTGGCAATTTTTTTGACAGTTTAAAAATCTTACACGGTATCCACGGCAATCACGGCCTGTCACGTTTGCCCATACGGTCCCCCGCGTTGTGTCACGTCAATCCCGTTTCGTCCACGGTGGCCTGAAACGTTGTTGCCGTGGCCGCCGGGAACATAGTGTAAACGTAGCATTAGCGATCACCTAAATAGAAGGACCACCGTCTATAAAGACCGTATTATTTTCATGCTTTATACAAAAATTAACCTGCTAATGAATTTAATACAAGGACAGGGAAACGCGCTGGCTCTGTGGTAGAACAGTAATGTCTCTAAACTGGGATGACCCGGCTTCGAAACCAAGTGGACGCGCTATTGCCCCTTGGTAAGGCATTTATAGTAATCAGTATCAAGTCCCTCGGAAAGGGCATATGCCGTCGGTCACCTGGTGGCTTACTTACAACCATACACATGCTTTCCTAGCAGTCAGGTAAAAAATTCCATCAAATCAAACCAACAAGTGCTTTGTGAAACTTTATTACATCGTTAGAATTTGCGTGATATGAGACAGTTATTGAACAACTGAACTCATAAATGAAAAATGGTCAGAACACCTACATAATATTATGTTCCGATGGATCAAAGAGTAAGGAAGGAGAAACAAGTTCAGCTGTGAATATTCCCAAATATGAAGTACAAATTGCGAAAAGTATATCTTCAGTGTCAATATTTCGCGCTGAACAAATGGCAATAATTGTAGCTCTCCATTGGGTTCAAGAAAAATCACCTAGAAAGCAGTGATATTTTCAGACTCCCTTAGTGTTTTAAAGGACTTAACTGATGTAAGAAGGCCTTCTGGTATTGAGTCTGAAATCGTTTACACTTTAACACAGATAGAAAACAATGACACAAGTGTATGCTGTGAGTAGATACCATCTCACTGTGGTATTGCAGGAAATGAGAAGGCCAACAGCAATAACACACGATAATGAAAATGTTCTTCCTTCCAGCTGTAAAGACATACTCTCAAAAATCCAAGAAAACTCGATGAGGCAATGGCAGAACCAAAAATTTAACCTACATTTGAATCCAACGTGGATAGTAAAAGAGACGAAGACATAATTCACCGACTGAAATCGGTAGTTAGTCGGTAGCTACCTTTGAACGAAACTCTTTTCAAAATAGGCAAACATCCAAATGGCCTTTGTTTATATTGTAGCAAAATAGATTATTAACTGTAAACAGAGCGACAGAGAAGGAATGAAAATACGACAAAGAATTAAGAATGCACCACTAATCCTGAAAATCTACTCTCTCCAAAGAATCAACGAATTGTATTAAGATAATATGTACGACAAACAAAGAAATACGATATCTTCTGAACCCCCCTCTCCTTTCTCTCTCTCTCTGTTTTCCTACCTAGCCCTATAGAAACATTTCCGCATTATATTTAGGTACTATTTACGCATTATCCAGTGCTTGCTTCTGTTATATTGTTTTTGTTTTTTGTTTGATGTAAAATTTGTTAAACATTTATTTTGCTCGTTCTTGACAGACCAACATCGGCCAAAACAAGGAAATTCAAGAGACGTCACGCTATAGCAGTACACTGTGTTTCTGACGTTGTACGTTTCATAACTAGCTCCTGCTTTTTGAAGTCCCTACATACAGTCTTTCACTTACTTCACAAATTAGTTTGCTTTAATTTGATGATAAGTGTTAAAGTTTATTCATTTGTCTTTTTGTATTCTCTTTCAAAATAATTCTCGTTGTCAATAGGACCAGATCAGATAGACAGAGAGAAGACACAAAGCTTTAAACCTCCAATTATACGTTACTTTCTTATTAAAGTAGCTCCTGCTTTTGAAGTCCCTACATACAGTGTTTTTTTAATCACTTCGTATGTTGCTGTAGTGTTTTTTATGTTGAAGCACGTGTTTTGCGACGTGCAACTTTCTTTTTAGGAGGTTGAGAATTTGCATATTAAACGATGGATTTCATGGTTTTGAGCATTTATTGCAATTCATTGCTTCATAAATAAAATGGACACGTGTGACACAACATGTCGAGCCCCCTTCACGTAGGTATGCAAACTCGGGGGCATGCCTTAAAATCGTTTTCTTCCAAATTCCTATGGACTGATAATTAAAAAAACAAAAATGAAAAGGGGGCGAATGCCGACCCCGCCTCGTGCTGAGTACGGCACTGATGAGAATAATTTTCTTCTCAATTTGTTCTTATAAACTTTAAGTGTTTTTATCGCTTCATCAACACTAAATCATTTTGATTACAGGAAATTACGTGCTTGACTTCGAAAAAACACTCCTTTTTTCTTTTAATGGATTTAAAAGTGACTTTAGTGACTAAAGATGGATTGCCTTCTATATCTGTTAGGTTTGAGCGAGGACAATAATCCGCTTTAAATAGTGGTTAGCTTTCGCTATACGGGTCTTATAAAAGCTGACAAATGCATGTCGGAATGAAGAAACTCAATTACAATGATTCGTCCTATTACCAACGCCCTTTTTTGCATGTACGTATTTGTAAGTAACCATTCGAATGATTCCTTTGATGTAAGTAGATTCAAACGCCCGCCACATCGTGTACAGCATGATAATACACGTGAGATTTGACGGAAGAGATTGGCAGATTGAGAAAGGTATCAATAATGATTTCGGCTTCTGGAGTCCACGTTTTTAACGATGTGCTCTAACCAATCAAAACAAAACTACTTTATCTGAATTAAGAATACTAAAAAAATTCTTAGATGATAAAAGATATAGCCTTCCTAAGATATACGTAAGATAATCTATTTGTCTAAAATCCCGAAATAACCATAAATGCGTAAGAACGTTGTCATTGATCGTTAACAACTTATTTAGAGACCGTTTGAATTGAGATTAATCAATATTTCAAGAGATATAGGCCTACTGATACTTTTTCATTTTTAATATTCATTTTTCGCCTTTCATTTCATACCCCTCTTCTCTATCCAATAAGTAACAGGACATAAGTTATAAACAAGCACTATTTTTCGTGACATATTTTCTAACAATTATGTATCGATTTTCATACATTCAATCAGAACCATGCTCAATCACTATGAATTGTATTTTGTTCTGTTAAATATTCCCTGCGTATGGTGTGTAGTTTGTCTGGACTCGATAAGCATCACGACAGTTTCATAATTGCTCTAAATCGTTGTTACGTCTCAGCGAATCGAGACAAAGGTAAAACAAAATCTGTGACACCTGTGCAAGTCCCTTCTGCTTGGAGAGAGGTATATCTGACAAAGCAATGTATTAGATTAAAACTGCTTTAGTGACCACTTTAATAGGAGGACCACCCTTCTATAAAGACCATATTATTGTCATGCCCTTATCAAATTATTAATCTGGTAATGAATTTATTACAAGGACAATGACACGCGCTGGCTGTGTGGTAGAACAGTTGTCTCAAAACTGGGATGATCCGGCTTCGAAACCAAGTGGACGCGCTAGTGCCCCTTGGTAAGGCATTAGTAATCATTATCAAGTCCCGCGGAAAGGACATAAGCCGTCGCTCCCCTGGTGGTCTACTTACAAACAAACACATGCTTTCTTAGAAGTCAGCTAAAAGGACCACCAAACCAAACCAAAAAGTGCTTTGTAAAACTTTATTACAGAATTTGCGTGATATGAGACAGTTTTTGAACAATTTGAACTCATGAATGAAAAATGGTCAGAACACATACTGTAGATATACCGATGGATCAAAGAGTAAGGAAGGAGAAACAAGTACAGCTGTGAATATTCCCAAATATGAAGTACAAATTGCGAAAAGTATATCTTCAGTGTCAATATTCCGCGCTGAACAGATGGCGATAATTTTAGCTTTCCAGTGGGTTCAAGAAAACTCACCTAGTAAAGCAATGATATTTTCAGACTACCTTAGTGTTTCGAAAAAGGCCTTCTAGCATTGAGTCTGAAATCGTTTACACTTTAAGACAGATAAACAACAATGGCACAAGTGTATGTTGTGAGTATAGATACCATCTCACTGTGGTATTGTAGGCCGACAGCTTAGCCAAAACAGCAAAAACACACGTTCATGAAATTGTTCTTCCTTCCAGCTGTAAAGAGATGCTCCCTGAAATCCAAGAAAACTCGACGGGGCAATGACAAAACCAATGGGATAATTCCCAAAGAGGTCGATATTTGTACCATATTCAACCCAAAATTCAACCTACATTTGAGTCCAACTTGCATAGTAGAAGAGACGAAAGCATAATATTCCCCAACTGAAAGTCGGTAGTTACCTTTTGAACGAAACTCTTTTGAAAATAGGCAAACATCCAAATGGTCTTTGTTTATATTGTAGCAAAATAGAAAATGTACAACATTTAGTTATTGACTGTAAAGAGAGTGACAGAAAAAGGATACAATACGACAAAGGATTAGGAATGCACCACTAAGCGTGAAAATCTACTCTCTCCAAAGAATCAGCGAATTGTATTAAGATATGTACGACAAACAAAGAAATACGATATTTTCTGAACCCCCTCTCCTTTTTCTCTCTCTCTCTCTCTCTCTTTTCCTACCTAGCCCTATAGAAACATTTCCGCATTATATTTAGGTACTATTTACGCATTATCCAGTGCTTGCTTCTGTTCTATTGTTTTTGTTTTTTGTTTGATGTAAAATTTGTTAAACATTTCTTTTGTTCGTTCTTGACAGACCGACATCGGCCAAAACAAGGAAATTGAAGTGCCGTCATGCTATAGCAACTTGTATCTGAGTGGCCTAGATCCAAAGGATTTATAAGCTCGCTCAATGTACGTAGCAGTTTTGGCCGGGACAATACATCCCTGCTCTAGCAGTGGACCAGCGGAGCACAGGCGCTCATAGTTTCCAAGCTTCCTAACTAGACAACATAATATATATTTATGTTTTATCTAAAAGCAATGAATTGAAGTCTATATTACAAATCCCTAAATCCATCTTTTAAAATGCAAATTTCTTACCTCGTCAAGAGGAAAGTTGCACGTTACAAACATGCGTTATTTCAGTGGATAAAATGTCTCTCAAGTCAGCAAATGGGCAGATCTACTAGGTAGGAGACAGAGAGAAGAACAAAACTATAAACCACAAATTGTACGTTTCATAACTAACTCCTGCTTTTTGAAGTCCCTACATACAGTGCCTTTACTTAATTCACAACTTATTTCGCTTTTGATGATAAGTGTTAAAGTTTATTCATTTGTCTCTTTGTATTCTTTTTCAAAATATTTCTCGTTGTTAATAGGACCAGATCAGATAGACAGAGAGAAGAAACAAAGCTTTAAACCTCCAATTGTACGCTATTTTCTTATTAAAGTAGCTCCTGCTTTTTGAAGTCCCTACACACAGTGTTTTTTAATCACTTCATTATGTTGCTGTAGTGTTTTAAATTACTTCATATTTTGCTGAAGCACGTGTTTGCAACGTGCAACTTTCTTTTTAGGAGGTTGAGAAATTTGCATATAAAACGACAGATTTCGTGGATTTGGGGATTTATCGCTATTCATTGCTTCATAAATAAAATGGACACGTGTGATACAACATGTCGAGTCCCCTTCACGTAGACATACCTTAAAGGCCAGCTGCACTACTTGTAGCTACTTGCGCCCTCTATATAACAACCCATGCTTAATCGGTGACCATTGGTCCCCCGTGATCCTCTTTTTTGATGAGATAACCACCTGACCAGTGACCTTGCAGGGCGGTCTAATCCCTCCTGTAAACTATGGCAGATAAGCTTTAAACTCATTGTCTTCCAATACCTACGGACCGATCATTTAAAAACGAAAATGAAAAGGGGACGAGTGCCGACCCCGCCTCGTGCTGAGTACGGCAATGATGAGAACTGATTAATTTTGCTCCCCAAATATTAATAAGTAAAGACTGAATATGCAAGTTGGCCGTAGTGTTAAAAAGAAATGAATTGGACATTATTCTTTACCCAGGTTTAATAATAATAATTACAGTGCTTATATAGCGCCTAACACTTACTTTGTCAGAAGTCTCTAATAGTTGACAGGGGGTGGTTATCCGAGGGATGAATGTCCAGGGGATAGGTGTCCTAGACAGGGGCGGATCCAGGATTTGCCGGTAGGGGGGGGGGGGGACCTAAAATGTGAAAATCGCCTCAGTGGGGGGGGGGGGGGGGGTAGTGATCATCATTTTTTTTCTCGTATTTGACCTCGAAAATATGAAAATCGTGCCGACCAATATCTCGCTCAGTGAGGGGGGGGGGGGGGGGGTAGTGGAGCATCACTTTTTTGGGGTATATGACCCCGAAAATGTGGAAATTGAGCCTACCGATATCTCGCTCAGTGGGGGGGGGGGGGGGGGTAGTATGCATAATTTTTTTTGGGTATTTGACCCCGAAAACTTTTTTTTCATTTTATTTTTTTATAAAAAAAATATAAAAAAAACAGGGGGGGGGGTCCGGGCCCGTCGGGTCCCCCGTGGATCCGCGCCTGGTCCTAGAACCGTAACAAATATACCCAGATAAAAAATGTATGGAAAAAAAATTATCTTCGTTTCTTTAAAAGATTTAAAAGTGACTTTTAAAGATGGATTGCGTTCTATATCTGTCAGGTTTGGGCGAAGACGATAATCCGCTTCCATGCAATCACGCCTACACTGCAAGTTCGTTCAGAAACGACTTTTACACAACAGTTGGGTGGATTGAAGAAACTCAATTTGCATTTACGTATTTGTATGTAACCATTTGAATAATTGCTTTGATGTTAATAGATTCAAACGCCCGCCACATCGTGTACAGCATGATAATACACGTGAGATTTGACGGTAGAGATTGGCAGATTGAGAAAGGTATCAATAATGATGACGGCTTCTGGAGTTCACGTTTTAAACGATGTGCTCTGACCAATAAAAACAACACTACTTTTTTACAAATTTAGTATACTATAGAATGTTCTTAGATGATAACGGATATAATGTACCTAAGATATACGTAAGATAATCTACATGAATTTATCTAAAATCTCAAAATAACTATAAATAAGCGTAAAAATGTTGTCATTAATCGTTTTCAACATATTTAGAGACATTTGAAAATGAAATGAATCAATATTTCAAGTAATATAGACCTACTGATAATTTTTCACTTTTAATATTTATATTTAGTCTTTCTTTTCCCACCCCTCTTCTCTATCCAATCAGTATTTAACAGGATGTAAGTTATGTAACAAGCATCTTTTCGTAACATATATCTTTGAACAATTATCTTTCTAAAAAACCGCAACCTCTTGTATCGATGTTCATACATTCAATCAGAACCATTCACCACTCTACATCGTATTTTGTTCTGTTAAACCAGGGAGGTGATAGGAAGGAGTGGAAACTCTTGTAGTTTAGTCAAACGCATGCGTGAGTTCTAAATCGTAAAAATGAGATGTGTAACATTTCACTGGGCTTTGAAGTTCCATGCTCCGAGCCGCTCATGAACTGCGGGGAAATTTGGAAGCCAGGCACCAGTTTCACATTTATTACAAAATATTAAATTACCGGCTAAATTTCAGTGTAAATTATAAACTTAATAATGGGAATTGTATTGAGAATAGTGCATCAAACAATTTTTTCAAATTTAGTACTCCGTCAAATTTGACTGAACGCCCAAAATACAACCAACAACAACTACATGATATATATTCATTAAATTTCGAAAAGCAATGAAATGCAGTCTATATAACAAATCCTTAAATCCATCTTTTAAAATGCAAATTTCTTAACCTAGGAAAGTTGTACGTTACACACATGTGTTATTTCAGTGGACTTAGGTCTCTCAAGTCAGCAAATGGGCAGATCTACCAGATAGAAAGAGAGAAGAACAAAGCTTTAAACCTCAAATTGTACGTTTCATAACTAGCTCCTGCTTTTTGAAGTCCCTTCATACAGTGCTTTCAATTACTTCATAATTGTGTTGTGATAACTGTTAAGTGTTAACGTTTATTCATTTGTCTCTTGTTATTCTCTTTCTCATTAGTTCTCCAATTGTATGTTTCTTATTTAGCTCCTGCTTTTTGAAGTCCCTACATACAGTCCTTTTAATTACTTTATATTATGCTGTAGTTTTTTTTAATTACTTCAGATTTTACTAAAGCCCCCATCACACCAAACTAGTTCTCACTACGTTCTCGAAAATGTTGCCAAACGGGCTCAAACTGTGTGCGAACAGAGTTGAACGTAATAACAACTGTTTACGATCTGTTTAAGGACTTCATGAACGGGCCCGGACTCGACTAATGTATATAATACGATCATAGTTCGTTCAGTAACAGTCCACAATACGTCCAACTAGTCTGTACCCCGTCCATGGTCAGTTCATATCAAGTTCAGATCGGGTAAATTTGAGATTTCCAAGCAGTCCAAACCATTCTTACTACATGTAGTTCGCAACTTGTTCTCACTAGTTTACAACCCAACCACCCCGTTCCGAGACAGTTCAACTCGTCCCCATCTCGTACTTAGTGCGTTCGAACGCGCTCCTATCGTGCGTGTAATCCCGTCCTGGTTCGAGGGCTATAAAATCCAAGCGCGTTCTTGCTAATTGATCCTCGACCACATCGCGTTGTAACACGTTCCTAGTAGGATCGAAGTACGGCAAATTTACCCGATCTGAACTTGATATGAACTGACTGTGGACGGGATACAGACGAGATGGACACAGTGAGGACTGTTTATGAACGAACTAGGATCGTATTATAGACATTATTTACACATTCTACCCCGACCACAACCCGTTTTACTATTTTTCAGGACGGTTCCAGAACGTAGTGAGAACTAGTTTGGTGTGATGGGGGCTTAAGCACGTGTTTTGCGACGTGCAATTTCCCTTTTTATCAAGTTGAGAATTTGCATATTAAACGATGGATAACGTGGATTTGAGGATTTATTGCAATTCATTGCTTCATAAATAAAATGTACACGTGTGACACAACATGTCGAGTCCCCCATGTCGAGTCCCACGTAGTATGCAAACTCGGGGGCATGCCTTAAAATCGTTTTCTTCCACATACCTTTTGACTGATAATTTAAAAACGAAAATGAAAAAGGGGCGAATGCCGACCCCGTCCCGTCCTGAGTACGGCACTGATGAAAACTGAATAATTTTCTTCTCAAATTTTTCTTATAAGAGTTACCGATTGTTAATAAGTACAGACTGAATATGCAAGGTGCATTGGACATTATTTTTACCCAGGTTTACTCATTATGTCGTCAAATTTTCGATATAAAGTGAATATGTCTCGAAAAAATACACTACGTTTATGATAGAATAGGAACATTTAGTCACAATTTTTTTTTGACCAATCAGATACTATTATATTATTACAAGTTTTCTTTTCTTCTAATTTTGTTAGGGTATATTTACACCTTTCCACACAGAACAAACCCCGTTAAAAATTTAGAACTCATCAAGGTCATGGAATATTTTTCTAAATTATTCTTATAATTACAATCGTTGAACCATTGGAAAGTTACCACTCAAAAGTATAATTATTGATATTATTGGATATGGCACAATATTATTTTCAAATGAAAACCAGATACTAGATCATTTTATAAATATTTATCGTCTTTTGCATGGTTTTTACCACCTCTACATTATTGCAAAACTCGTTGGCATACCACGCATAATAATTATGCGGGGTTGATGATTAGATAACACCCTTGAAATATGAGGAACAAGTGATTGTTTTGTAAGTATTCGACTCGCTTAATCACTATTAAATCATATTAGTAGCAGGTAATTACGTGCTTGACTTCGAAAAATACTCCTCGTTTATTTAAATAGATTTAAAAGTGACTTTTAAAGATGAATTGCCTTCTATATCTGTCAGGTTTGGGCGAAGACAATAATCCGCTTTCAATCACTTTACACAACAGTTGAGTGGATTGAAGAAACTCAATCACAACAATGGATCCTATTACCTAAGCCCTAATTTGCATGTACGTATTTGTATGTAACCATTTGGATAATTGTATTGATGTTAATAGATTCAAACGCCCGCCACACCGTGTACTGCATGATAACACACGTGAGTTTTGACGGTAGAGATTGGCAGATTGAAAAAGGTATCAATAATGATTACGGCTTCTGGAGTCCACGCTTTAAACGTTGTGCTCTAACCAATCAAAACAACACTACTTTATTTGAATTTAGTATACTCTCCCTTTTTTACCCCAATTTATGGAATTATTTTAACAATGATTTATTCCTAATAGAACTAGATGGAGAGAAAGATGTCGCATTTATCTCTGCGAGACAAAATCAGACACAAAGTCATACGCCAGAAAACAAAGGTTAAAGACATCATGGTGAAAGTCAGAGAATCAAAGTGAAGATGGGCTGGGCATGTAGCAAGACTTCAGGACAATAGATGGACAAATCGTTTAACAGAATGGCAACCAAGGATGGGAAAGAGAAGAAGAGGAAGGCAGAAGAGAGGATGGAGAGATGACCTAACATCATACATGGGAACGGCCGCTTGGACTAGGACAGCTAGAGACAGAAGAGAGTGGAAATGTTATGAGGAGGGCTTTGTCCAAAGTCTGGATTAACTATAGCCTGATAGATAGATAGATAGATAGAACTAGATAATAGTATACATTCTCAGATTTTATTGACTAATAATTTGCCAGTGTTTATTTTGCGTGAATGCTAAAGCATATGTATGCTACTATGCTTATCAACTAGGGGACCTGCGGCCTTAAGTCATAAATGTCAGTAATGAGGATTAATGCCCCACAAAAGGGCACTAATATAGCACATCGACACGGTTTTGATCCTGGGGCCTCACAGTTACGAGGCCATTGCTTTGCCACTGAACCATGACTGTACGCAGCGGGGGCTAGGGTAGGGGGCAGTTCCCACAAATAAAATAAATAAATAAATAAAATGCAATCAATTATCAATAATTCATTGAATTCCCCCCGGTCCCCAACAGAAAAAAAATCTTCCGTGTGCCCATGCCTTGAGCCGTACAGAGGATTTTTGTTTATGTTGGGAACCGGGGTAAAATGCAATGAATTATTGATAATTTATTGCATTTTCTTAGTTTTTTTTAGTCAAAGACAATAATCCGCTTCCAGTCATGCCTAGGTTTTGGTCTTTTAAAATGCTGACAAATACATGACGGAATGAAGAAAATCAATTATAATGATTGTTCCTATTACCAAAGCCCTCATTATTATGCATCTACGTATTTGAATGTAACCATTCGTATATTTGCTTTGATGTAAATATATTAAAACGTTTCCGGAGAGACAGCAACATCGTGTACATACTGCATGATAATACACGTGAGCTGTAGAATATCCACCGGGGTATTGTGACGCTGTAGATGCGCTTTATCGATAGAGTTAGTTGGAAAATGACACGTTTTCAACGATGTGCTTTCAAAAATCAAAACATTGACCGTTTTCTTTCAATTAAGGGCGTTCTTTCTATGACAAAGAGGTGATTTCAATTTGAAGGTTGATGAAACTAACTGCCTAATTTTTGTATGAAATGTTACTCATTGTATTCCTTCTACACATTATTGTACTATACTAACCCTCTGACGTGCACAAAATCCTGACAAAATTCTTAAAACCACGAAGATATTGATGGTTTTCTTTGAAGGCGTCAATGCGTAGTTGCCTCCATCAGTGAATTCTCCCTACCAATTTTTTGAATTATCCCAACCGTTTTTCCATAAAAAAAAGACATAACACAGGCTTTTAAAAATCTTTCAACACTTGAATGTTTTGAATGGTATATAGAGACAATTTATTGCTTTATGAAGATATACATTCACCTGAAATTAAATTAAATTATAATATCATAGTTGGGAGAATCAAACCATCGATCAGATCAGTTTTTTCCTCAAACAATTTTTTTAATAATAATAATAATAATATCGAATATTTAGGAGCGCTAAAAACAATGAATACCATAGCGCTTACAAATACAAAATAGGCCTATATGAAAAGACGGGACAAAAATGTACAGTACAGGAAGTATATCACATAGATCATTGGGGAAAAAGGTGAGTTTTGAGGGATCTTTTGAAAGTGGCGTCATTATTTTAGCTATTCCTTCTCGAAGGAAGTTTGAAATCCATTGGAAATCTTAATTTGATTAATCATGCTTTATTACTATTCGAATTATCGATTATTAGGAATGTAAAACTATGAATGTTCTATCAAATGCTACTGCGAATTCTTCAAAAAATCGGATTCGTAGTCAGATCATTTGAGTGTGCGGTGGGCCTTATGAAACCAAGAGGTTCACATCACACAAAGGACAGTGACATTCTAGTGAGATAATCAGCTATTCGCTTTTAAAACAGACACCTCAAAATTCTGTGGTTCTTGTAGCGCATTTCGTTCTAACCAAAATTATTGTAATTACAACAACCTCAAAAAACAAAATCGAAATTGAATAACCATTATTGTCGCAGAAATAATTGATCATGAAGTATCGGTTTAAAATAGTACATCGAAATCACGTTCGTAATCATGCTTACCGGCGATATCTCTCTCTCTCTCTCTTTCTTTTTTTGCGTGCCTTTCTATATGTCCGTCGGTTGTATAATCTCTCTCTCTTTCTCTTTCTCTTTCTGCCTCTGTCCATCTGTCTGTCTGTCTGTCTCTGTCTATGTTTCTTTTCTCCTCAACCTCTACTGCCCATCAGCCCATTCCCCTTACATTCCCTTCACATTTCTTCTATTTATAAAATGTCATTAAAAGTTATTTAAAGGTACTATGTCCCTTTTGCAGCCAACCTCAAATTATGTAGAACTTTGCAGGAATTATGAATATGTCATGTATGTCCTATCTGTGAAATTTAAACGTTAGCAGTGTCCTCATATTCAAATTATGCAAGGAAATCCGTTTACTTGCTAGACTTCGCTGTCAGACACTATCGAGTGACTGACTGGCTTTTTTCTTCTTTGGTAATAACATACATGTACATGAAAAGAGTTGTAAAGGGTACATGAGCATTTGTCTACATCAATAACCCACTTCTTGTGATGGCAAAGATTAAACTTATTGAATCTTTGCACAGCATAAAACGTATGACCATTCGGTACAATTGTCTGAAAATCAAGACTATTACTTTTGGGCTCTATAGCCCTAAAGTCGATTTGACAACTAATAGTTGTTATTTTCCCACTTGAAGACATTTTCAAGCCCCAACTTTTTTAGGGAAGTTCTAAATTAGTATTATCTTTCAAATGCAGTTGGAATTTAACTTTTTCATTTCTTTGGCCTGCAAATGGGACATAGTACCTTTAAGAGGAAATTTATGAGAATATTAGATCCAAAGTTGAAGAATAACAATGTTATTACTTTCTAGTGTGTGCATGATAATACACGTGAGTAGAAGCATCGCTTAAGGCGTTTGACGATCAAGATAAGATGATGGAGAAAGTTGGAATAACACGTTTCTGACGATGTGCTCTCACCGATCAAAACACTGAAGGTGTTCTTTGAAATGCAGGTCACTTTCAAATTGATTGAAAAAATGTCGCATTATTACAAGCTGCGAAACGGTATGAATTTAAAAATTGACTTGTAGGCTATTGTCCATTTAAAATTGAATTGGATGAATCGAATATTGTTAAGTTGGTACGGTGAAAACAAATAGGCTATCATTTTTAGAGCATTCGTATACAGGGAAAGTCGTTCATCTTTAATTTATACAGTTTAAATTGGTTTGGGGAATGTCAACTTTTGAGTTTGAGTTTATTGCTTCCACTTTACCATGAACACATCAATAACTTGTTTAATTGTTTTAAAAAAAGGCGAAAAATGCTCAAGTTTCTCAAACAACTGTAACAAAGATGTTTTCTTTTCTACTTATAACATTTCTTCTGTTACCTACTGTATATCTTTTATGACAAAACATGATAAAACTTTATATGCATTAAAAATTAAACTAAAGTGCAGCGACCTACTTACAGGTTGAATTTGTCGTTTCCACAAGGTTATCAATACAATGCATTGTTTTCAATATATAAAATGGTAAAAATGTTTCCATAATTCTGAACATAATTATGAGTCAAAATGAAAAAGTATTTCTTTAAGGAAGGGACATACCGCGCAATTCGTGTTATTACTGACTTTAAAAAAAAAATTATGTTCGGGCATGTGATATTGAAATATTTATGTTATTCCTATCATATCAATGAAGTATTCAGCGCCTCGATATTTATGGAAAAGGTTTATAATCTTAAAGGGATCGTTAACAATGTTAAATCTGAGATACACGGCCCTACGTGTTATCAGTGTCTGTGATATGGTGTAATATTGAAGCCCTAAAAAAAATTGCGCTTCAAAATGATCAAGAAGTGCCTCAAAAAAGTAAAAATCTTTGAGTGACCGGTTTTACCATACTCGTTTTCCCCAATAGACTGTAGTGTTATGAAAACCGTCAGGCGAACGGTTTTCAAAATTTGTAATTTCAATCATAAATATCTTGATAATCAGACAGGCGATCGGCTTGTAAAAGTCATGGGGTTCCTGACTGACCTAAAGGTTTATAATTATCATTGCGTCATGAGCTAAATCCATAATTTTGTTTCAGAATCTGAGACAAAGTTACCGGATCCCTTTAATATCCCTTCTCCTCCTTGTCCTAAAGGGGTGGATTTTCTGTTGACTCGAAAGATGACACGAAAAATGAAGTTCAATACTCAGAAGGCATTATGATAATCCCACGAGCCGGGATTAGGGTGAGAGTCGTTATTATAGCTATTTGCTTTTAAGCAAATACGTCGATTCTCTTTGATTCCTTGAGCGAATATATTTCTACCAAAACATTTCTTGCAAAATGAAACAGATTTCATGATTGAAAAGCCAATTTTATTTTCGTTTGAAATTAGAAACGAGATTACTCCAACAAAGTGAGAAAAATAAGCTCACCTGTCTCGCATCTTGCCAAAAAAAATTGGTGACGATGTTATATTGTTTATAAATCCGAAGTGACACCTACGCCAACAAGTGATACGTTCATAGAGTAAACATTATTCTATTTCCTTTGGGCATTCTTAAGAAGATAATAATGTTCTCTAGCTATTATCATGATTTGGTAGGCAATAACAGCATGATAAAACACGTGCAAGATCAAAAGAAGGAACAAAATAAGCGAACGGCAAAGGAGAAGGGGCGGTGGGCTACATTATTACAAAAAGGAGAGGAAGAAACAAATAGAGGGAGTAATGAGAGATAAAAGGAGGGGTATAGAAAGAAATATACACATGTAGAGTCGTATAAAGAGATAAGCCTAGATAAGTAAATAGAGAAAGAGAAAGGAGGGGGAAGTAGGGAGAAAGAGATACAAAGTCGATAGAGAGAGAAGGGGAGGAATTTAGGGAGAGGGGGAGCGAGAGAGAGGGAGAGAGAGAGAGAGAGAGAGAGAATATTCACACCGTTTCACACGTGTATCAAAGACACGAAAACCACAGTTTAACTCTCTTTTTTTTAATTTCATGTTGTTTGTTTAGCGGTTTTCTTTTACTTTTATTAACATGGATCGATGGCATGAAACCCCAATTGCCTTAAGTTATTTCGTGCGTGTGGCCTACGTTTTACTTGCGTAAACTCTGCGAGTTCGCCCCTCCTCGCTCCTAGGTGCGCAGAGCGCAGACGTGTGAAGATCTATTTATTTATACTTTTAAAGTTGTATTTAGAAGGTAATTTGTTTGTATTTGTCACTGCCTATTGGCAGATAATGGAGAGGTAGGAACTTAACAGTAAGGAAGGATGATAGACATGGGATTTAATCTGTATGTGTCTTACACATTACCGGTTATAATGGTGGAATTAAGAGCATAATGAACATTGAAACTACTATTTTCTTTTCTCTCATGTAAAGCATAGTTATTTACAGACTGCACTCTTCAGGTGTATTTAAATCTTAAACATGGCTGATAGCATATGCGGCAAAACAACTTTGATTTGCCTTTATGTTGTACACTAATTAATTTTCATTAAAGGATCCGGTATTTATCTCAGATTCTGAAACAAAACCCTGGATTAAGCTCATGCTGTCATGATAATTATAAACCTTTTTGGCAGTCAGGAACCCCATGACTTTAACAAGCCGCATGTCTGATTATTAAGATATTTATGATTGGAAATGGAAACCAAAGTTTGCGTTTTCCTAACGGTTTTCATAAAACTACGGTCTATAGGAGAAAACGAGTATAGTAAAACCGGTCACTCAATTTTTTTTTACTTTTTTGAGGCACTTCTTGATTTTGAAGCGCAATTTGTGTAGGGCTTCAATATTACAGCATATCACAGACACTGATAACACGTAGGGCCGCGCATCTCAGATTTAACATTGTTAAACGATGCCTTTAAATATATATATATATATTTGTGAAAGTTTGGCAGAGAAAGAAGTAGGAGAAAGAGACGTTCAAAAACGAGGGTGATAGAGGTGGAATTAATAATAATAATAATAATAATATTTAACTTTTATATAGCGCTTAATACAAATGTCTCTAAGCGCTTTACAAATATACTATTACCCTGGTCATTGGATTCAGTGCTTGCCCGCACACAATGTGTGCACAATCTCCACTCCCTGTCGAAAGTAAAATCAGAATTAAAACAAAGTCCAACAGAAATTCGGTCAATAAAAGTGTAGTTCGTCAAATTATTTTTTGATTGAGACAATCTGAAGACATCATTTTCTTCGTAGTATTTCCGCATATATTTACATCTATTGTGCCCCAAAATAAAGGAGGTGTGCCCGAGAAAGAGAAAGACGTACGAGTAAACGAAAACCGTGTGCTGAATCAAGAACGCGTGTACTCACATGTCCTTGCCCTTTTTCTGGGAATTAATTATATAAACGATCTTTATTGAATATGTCGAAGTTAATGAAACGTCAATGATTCAATTCAGTTTGGCGGGAAAGGAAGGCTTTATTAGATTGAATCGAATTGATTTTTTTAAAATTCATTAATACCTGTGAGAATGCCACGACTACTAGTTCACTAGATTTACTTTATACTTATTTATTTATTTATTATTTATTCAAGTTTTATTTAAAATAGAGGGTAGGTACATTCAGTTTAACAAAACTGCTTTCCAAGTACGCCCTCTATGCATTTTAACGCAATGCACTAAAAAACAAAAACATTATTCTTGTCGAGAGGGATCCAAATTCGACACATCATAACTTCTTTTCGTTTTGTAATGTTCTTAGCAGATACGTGAAGAAGAATAACTTTCATGTTAACAATTCATCAAGGCTCACGCATCTCATCTTTTTATATTGAGATACACCAATATCATTTATAATTTGTATTTCGAATTGAACGAAAAGCTAGTTCACAAGTAAACAAATTTTGTGAGAAATTTCTTGAGCTGAATTGTAAAAATCTATCAGTGTTCACTAATGACATGCAGTGTCACCGTGAGATCTGTTTTCAGGTTGTGATAGAAAATAAATGTAATTGCATTGTGCGAAAAATCGTCTGGAGGCCATTGGATAAGGTCTGTAATAATTATTAGAATATGTGTTCTGTGAGGTTAAGGAATCATCAAAATGATAAGAAATTACCTCATTCATTCTTGATGGGACTATATTATTGTGTCATGAACGTTTGGTACTTAATTTTGAATAATTTCTTGTCATATTTCGAATATGATGGCTTTTCAAGGGTCATCCATTTAGGGGACATTAATCGTCCCTGTTTTCACGAAGTGACGGTAGTGAAAAAAAATTGCATTCACTTTGCGTTACGATTTTCCTCACTACCGTCACTTCGTGAAAACAAGGATTTTGGGGTCAAGTGCTTACTTGAGAATGCGTGTAACTCACATGTGCTTCCCTTTCTTATGGGGGTGAATTTATTACATAAACGATCAATATTGAACATGTCGAAGTTATTTAATGATTCAACACAATTTTTAAAGCTATTCATGGAACTGCATGCAACAGCGCTGTATTTTAGCCCTTTTCATTTACAAACCGCGGATCGATGTATCGATCGAAGTCTCTAAATTTATCTTGACCAAGAGCTGACCGACGTCATAATCTGACTGGTCACTTTTAATCCCTATAGAATAACGCTATACCTGCTGATTATTACAATCATGTGTTTTAAAATACTAAGAAATGGCGATAACAGTTCATCAGTGTTTATTGTAAACGATTTAAGAAAGTCACATATTGGTTTGTTTAAATCGATACCTTTCATGATTTGTCGTGAAAGTGCTGTAACAAAAACGATCGACGGTTTGCGAAAATAAATCCCCCTATCACACTTTAGTTGTTTAACAAACTCTTTTGAGAGCAATTATGGTGTTGATCCTGCGTCAAATGACAAGACATAACACCATTAGATCTAAGAAGATATGATTTACAGGGTTAGAAATAAATATAATTTAATTACCTTCTATCCTACATAAATTTCAAAACAAAGTAGTATACAATAGTATACAAATATACACCGCCTTGAGAGGTTCTGGTTAAAACTATGCGCAAGAGGTGACTCCAATAGTACTATTGCTGAAGGGCGCAGCCCCGAAGCAAATGGTACTTTTGGAGTCACCAAGGCCCATAGTTTAACCAGTACCTCGAATAGAAGGCATGGTATATTTGTTTTATATCCTGCATCAAAAATTTATTTAAAAAAAAAAAAAAAATAAAATAAAACATTTTTGGGATAAACAATTTTAGAACAAAAAAAATGTCAATTTTTATCTAAAAAGATTTAAAATATTTTATTTTCATTAAATTAAGATTAAAAAAAAAAAATTGATTCAATTCAAAAAAAAAATTCACATTTTTTTTCAACTCCCAAATAGTAAACCAAAATAGTACTCTCATATAGTACTTTCTAAAAATAGGTCAAATATTTTTGGTCATGTGACGAGCTCTCAACCAATCAAAAGCCATCAAATTTTGGATGCAGGATATAATAATAAAGTATACTATACTGAAGTTTTGTTTTCGTCGAAATTAACTAGTGGAAGTAGGTTTAATAAGAATTAATTTGATAATACAAATTGAAATGAACTTTGATTTAATCCAATTTGTATGTGACTACGTGCAGAAGTTTCAGTACCATATGACAGTATGAATCTGTAGCAGTAGAATGGTTAGAAAGGATGACAGTATCTATAATCAACAATATACGGTACATGCAGTTGTTAAATCAAGGTGGTCTCAATTTGCAGATGTTTCAGTACCAAATGACAGTATGAATCTGTATAGCAGCAGAATGGTTGAAAAGGAAGACAGAATCTAGACAATAAATGCAGTTACAAAATCGAAGTGGTCACAGTTTGAATATTTTGTGCTTACACATTGTAAACTAAACAGTGATAATCTTAGAGAACAATACATTTTTTATGAGAATTAGAAAATCAAGCTCGTACCATTGTTAGAAAATAGAATAGGAATAGTAACTGTTTTGTTTTTGAAAAGCTGAAACCACTAAAGATATTTGAAAACTCCTATTGGCAACTTCGTTATATGTGTGTTAAGTCACTAAGGATATTCTCCATTACTTTTAAATCTCGCAAGTTACTACATTTCCCTATAAATAAATTACTTTTCAAAGCACTCAACCAACTAGTAGGTTATTTTAGAGGAACTCCCAAATAATGTAAAATATGTTTCTTCTTTTAAAAAAGGAGAAACATAAATATTTTTAGTTTATTGTTGTTACAGAATCAAATACCTTAATTGACATTGCTATTGTTTTTGATGACATATGAATATTACATTCACAAATTGTATTACTAATGAGCATTTCAAATTCATTACAAGTATAATGAAGCTGTAACCCCACAGTTAGGAGGATGTATACGTATCACCATATTTATTTTGTTCAGAAGATTTCATGACGCAATAAATGAAGGGGGTTACAGAAAAGAATCAGGCGGTGTTTCATAAAGCTGTTCGTAAAGTTACACGTGACTTTACGAACGACTTGAATATGAAGTGCCTGATAGTATGCCCAAAGTTTTTCCTGATGTTTCACAAAGTGTGACTATATTTTCAATAACCTCAATTAAAATATAACAAAAAATATACTTTGTATTAAAAATGTTTGTTATAATAAGAATGTTAATCTACATCTGCACATTTTAACTTTAGTTGATCCAATTAAAAATGATTAAGCATCCCATTTGGCTTTTCATATATAAGTCGTTCGTAAAGTCATGCGTGACTTTACGAACGGCTTTATGAAACACCCCAGATCCCTTGTATTTACGTTTTGTCCTTCACAATTAGAGAGGGGTGATATGACTCCTGCGACATTAGGTTTGTGCTTTAATTCGTCAAAGGTTTAATTGAGTTATTATTTATTAAGGTTGTAGTTGGGTTTCAGATTAATTTTAGGTTTATACTTAGGTTTAGGTTTAGGTTTAGGGTTAGTATTGGGTCTAGAGTAAACGTTAGGAACTCGTTTAAACTAGAAAAATGACCGCAGAGCAATTTTCTAATGAGCATGTATCGTCAAACAGATGAAAGAAAGAGGGAGAGAAAGAGAGAGAGAGAGAGAGAGAGAGAGAGGGGGGAGGGAGGGAGGGAGGGGAAGATGGATAACTATAGGTCCTATAGCAAGATAAAGGAAATACATGTATATTCACTTATTACTCAATGATAATAATAATGTGTGCATATACGCTGCCAAAATGATATTCATACGAGGTTTATTAATCATTAGCACAAATTTTGTTGATCGTTTCGCACTCCATAAATATCAACCCATCATGTAAACCGACAAAAGGGAGAAGATAAGTATGAGGAGATAAGTTTCGAGGTGCGGCTCTGGCGGTATACCTCATTGACGTCAACATAGGATCTTGTTATTCATTATTCTTACTACATGAGAGAGGATGAAATTAGTAGATCCGAGGTCCTTTGTCAAGTTTAGAATGAATAATGTGTATCTTCTATCATTTTCTCAAGGTGAGACCACAGTGTTGAGTTGGTAAAGGCTCTTGACTCTCACTAGAGAGGTCAGGGGTTCGATAATCATTCGGGCTGAGTGTGCATATATTCCTGGACGGGGTATATACAGTTAACAACTAGATTATTCCTACCCCTTGTAAATTTAATGTTTTTGTTTTTTCGTGTGTTTTTCGTAACTCAAGAATGACAGGTGGACTGGTTGGATTAAGGCCTCTGATGAATACTTTAAGATGTAAGCTTTAATATGTCATATTCTTAAGAAGTGTAAATCGTGACAAATGGATTTTTCACATACTTGGAAAGGGTATGAATAATTTAGTTGTTAACTGTAACCCACATTTTCCCCTCTGATGTAACACACGCATACCTGGAAGTACCGTGACTGGAATGATAATAATTCCAAGGAAATTCGGGACGAGCATTGCTGATTAGGCTACCCGTGGTATCAAATACGACCATCATAATTATTCTCATTTGTTATATAACGGAAACAATTTACACAGATACTGACCACCTCCTATGCTATAGGAGCCTGGTGAATCCTCTTAACTAATTCATGTCGCTTATTAACTAAATACCCGTGCGTGAGTGTGGTTACCATAGAAATATATCAAGGATTTACTATACTCGTAATTACCTCATTAAAAGAAAGAGGGATTGGTAGGCATGTCAACCATTCTATAACAGGTAGATTTAAAAGAAAAAGATTTAGAAGATAGATGTACTTTTTGATGAACAATCACAAGAAACCTTTTAAAGATGATTCTGGGGATTATAGAAAATCTGTTCTTTTTTCTTGTACAGGTAACGAATAGTCTACTTTATGTGAATCCAAGGAACAGTTGACAAAGAGAAGAGAATTGTGATAACAACAGTAGAGTTATGTCATCAATAATAATTGGGCCAAACTATCGCACAATTTAAGCGTGATTTCTTGACCATTTACTTGACCCTTCGTCCGCGGCTAGTGTCAGAAAATAAGGGTACTTACACAATTTTTGTTAATGAGATTTTTATTTTCATTTCTTCAGATCTCTTTTTTCTTTATCTGAAAAGAATGAACCTTAAATAGTTAAAACTATTGTGGGTTGGACATAAATAAAGGGAAATTGTTCTCTTTAATGTAGGAGAGTATCTACAGATTTATCATGTCTTTTATTAACTGAAGACTGGAAACAAAAATAAACATAGCAATCATGTGGTTCCGTGACCCTTATCCGGAAGCTTAGGATAAAAAATATTTATCCTGCATCATGAATGTGTTTTGTTGTTAAAGAGTGGTGAGTTTTTTTATGGAAAATTCGTTTCCGAAAGCGAATCCAAACAATTTTACCGAGAAATTATGTTTATATCTTTATATATGCTTGAATTACATGATTGGTTATATCATAATCATTCTTATATTTGCTATATGTATTTTTTTGATAGTTCGATGTCTCAGCACTTTCACAAAAGATGAATTACAGAGGGTTTTGATCGAACAGTGTAGGTTGTTTACTGTACAATCAGAAGCTTCGCCAAATTTGCGAATGGGTTATATTCAGGGAGAGAAAAAAATCCGCGAAATAATTGATTAAAAACAGAGACATTTTTGCAAATAGATAAAGTTCATGTCATAAAAAATGTCCAGTGTTACCCTTCAAGTCAATATTGAGGAAGACAAAAAAACGCAAGACACTTCAGTTCAAAACATGTTTACATCAAATAATTTCTCAAACTAGTTCCGCCCGCCTCGTTGGTTTGGGTCAAACAAGCTGTTTGTATTATTTTAACGAAAGTTTTGACATTTTAAAGTGTGCTTCACAAGCGAATTGCCTTTTTTAATTTTTTTTTTAGACTTGTGGTGCGTGAATCACATAGCCCACGATGCGGACTGTCACTGAGGCCGCCTTCCGCTTGTTGTTGTTGTGTTGTTTTGATGTCTCATCCATACACAACACATTGCTCATCAACATCTCATGATTCCGTCCAAGTCTGAGCAAAAACACAACACAGCAATGCAAAATAGTACTGATTGACTGAATTACCGATGTGATCCAAGTATCATAACTCGAAGAAAAAAAAAGTGTCGCTTTTGACAGAGTTTTGTCAGTCCATCATGTCGAACCCGGCAACGCGTCGATGGGAATAAAGAATTACTTCCGACTCAAGACCCCGACTTCCGCTCATCACTTGTTGCCGAGTTGATCACTTCCTCGTGATTCACTGAAGTGTTGTCCTTTGTTTTGATTTCATGCAATTTTATAGGAAAAACAGCTATTAACCAGTTACCTATATTATCAAAAAATCCGAAGGGCGCGGGAGCACGAGCCCCAATCAGATGACGAGAGAAAGAGAGAGAGAGAAAGAGAGAGAGAGAGACATACAGAGAGAGATAGAGATAGAGAGAGAGAGAGAGAGAGAGAGAGAGAGAGAGAAGGGGTGATGGGGCAAAGGGGGTAAGAATATGAAATTGAGATGATACGACTTTTTTGTGACACTATTACTCTATTCTTGCACATTAAAATTAAGGAATGAAATCTTGCGAAAGCTCACAATTTAGTGTTCTACCTCTAATAGACCTCAATCTTTTCTTGAAATCTAGTAACATAACTTACTTGCCTTTAAACAAGTTAAAACTTTTTTTGTTCTACTCTCAATATACAGTCCGGGAAATATCTAATCATCATTATTAGTTCACGAGGTGGACAAATATTATGCTCCGATATCATATTGACCATGAAATTTGAGAGTTGAAAAACAGGAGTTGGCAATCACTTGTTTTGATCAATGTAAGGCGAACGTACACCACATGAAAATACAGTCAAAAACGGTGTTTAGTTTTCTGGGGGGAGGGAATGTAGGTCTGCAAATTCTCTGACAAGAACGGAAAAGGTTATTACGTTGCATCATTTGGTTGGAAAGTTCTACCACTGTTATTTGTTTCTCCTAATGTGAAATAAAATTATCCCAGATTTGGGTTCCGACGGATGTGTGAATATGTGTGTGCGTGGGCATGGGGGTTAAAAGGATAGTTGAGTTCTGTTGCAGAGGGCGCTACACAATTTTTTTTTTTTTTGTGAGATAATGAAAAACTGAGTGTCAAATTTGAAAGAATATACAACTTCAATGACAAAATCATCTTTATTTGATCAAAATCGGTTCAGAGACGGCTGAAATATCCATAAATATAACGATTTCTAATTTTAAAAAAAAAAAATCGATAATTTGAAAAAGCCGTTGAAAAAACGAAATAGCGCCTATTTACGTTGTATTTCAGCCAATGCCGATCTTGTTTTTTGTTGTTGGCTTTGTCGTGTTGGTTATATTACGCACATCCAGCCAGCCCATGTATTGTTATTATTATTTAATTAATTAATTAACGGTCACCGTATTTTTTAGAAAGTAGAGCTGAATTGGTACGATCGTATTGGCTAATTTTTTTCACATTTTGGGGTATAAAATTACTTTCATAGCAATTTTACTTTTTTAGGTCCCAAAAGGGTACTAGAAATAAGAATAAGAGCAATGAGCATGCACTTTGAATGCATTTGCGGCCTGAAAACAGAACTCAACTATCCCTTTAACATTATATTCTTAAAGGCATATTACTTTCATCTCCTATAGTTGGCACACATTAATGGTTTTGGGCAGTGGGTTCCCCAGAGTCCTGAATTTCAAATGCCTTTGAAGACCACCATCTTACCGCAGCTTTTGATTTACACTGAGATGGGAGGTAAAAGAAAGAAGGTAAAGGTTTTCCGATCTTAATTTCCTTAGAAGAATGAACTAGCTTTTGCTGACACGGATTTACCTTGTTTACATATAGAAGTTGCCTCACCCCCGCTCATATCATAAATCCACTGTTTAAAAAAAAGAAGACAAATAAACACAAAAGCTTGACCTTAAATTTTAAAAAGCCACATTGCATTTTATTTCTTTTTATATATTTTGAACTGCATGTATAATCTTGAAATAAAGATTTCATGAAGTTAAATTTGGAAAGGCATCTTTCTCTTTGCAGTAGCTGACTCACATAAATGGTATTGAACAGTGTGTTCTCCAGAATCCCGAATTTCAAATGCCTTTTAAGATCACCATATTACCGTAGACTTTGATTTACACTAAGATGTGATGGATGTTCAATAATTAAAATAAAACAAGTTTCCGATCTTGAACTTCCTTAGAAGGATGAACTAGCTTTTGCTGACACGGATTTACCTTGAATACAGGATAGAAGTTCCCTCACCCCCGCTCATATTATAAATCCACTGTTCATAAACATGACAAATACACACAAAAAATCTCGACCTGAAATTTGTGGCAATCCTCGCCCCCCCCCCCCCCCCCTCCCCTCTCTCTCTCGATTTCTCCGTCTTCCCCCCTCTCTCTCTCTTTCTCTGTTCTCGTTTTCTCCCCATTTCTCTCGCCCTCCCTTTATTGTATTAAGGAGAAAATAAAATTGTAACCAGCCCTAGTTTACTCCACTTCAATCATGTCGAGAGCGACAAAGCCTGTACTCGTGCACTCACTTTTCTATGAATATCATAAATAGACAACTCGTTAATAATTGAAAACACTCAAATTATAAACTCAAACAGAAGGAGCAGTACCAATTATGATCCGTTTTAGTTGGCTTCATTTGCTTTGTCATTACGATTGTTATTGGTCTTTGAATTTTGTATGACGTCCCTTCCAACGCAGAATACTGGAAGGTTTTTTTTTTGCTCTCTGGAATCGAAGTAAAATCCGAGTTTGTTGTCATTTGTTTTTGTGTGTATTATTTCGTCTCATTGTTTTAATTTAGAAGCAAAGGCCTCAAGAAGATGCCCCTTCAAATTACGTAAATAAGTGGTTTTGGTTTTCAATGCCTTCACAATGATGTGATTTCTTGCATACTGATTTCTTTTCCAATTCCCAAAGTGCTTAATGTTGATAATTTAAGGACAGAAAACGAAATGCAAAGGGACATAGCACGTTATCATGAAAGTTCTGAAATTGAACTTAAACTTAAAACTTATTGTCAATTAATTCAACACAATAGGTATTAACATTTTAATACAATAACATACAAGGATAAAAGGAACCAGAAAATATCATGAATGATAATCATACATGGTACCTTCCAACATAATGAAAAGCACTGTCTGGGTAAATAGAATAAACACATTTTCAGATTTCATTTTGAAATCAATAACCTCAAAGCGAAGAGAAAGAAGGTAAAATTAAACAAAGACACAACAAATATTTTCCGAAACATATATACACATTAAGTCATAATAAAATTTAAAAACAGAAATCAAGTACGATTGGCATGATGTATCTTGCGAAGCCTCCAAGTACGCTACAATATACATGTAAACACCTATTCAGATTGCTTCATGGAAAAACAAAATGTAAATATTGATGTCAAGGATAATATAAAGGGTCCTTTCCCTCTCCTTCGAAAAGCCTGAAGGAGAAAGAAAACAAACACTTGAGTGATTTCTTTTAGTTGCGAGGCGAGGTATTCAAAAAAACATTCCACAACCATGACGTCTCTAATCCCATTTTCAAGAAAAATCCATGGTCGACAAGATGAATAAACAGTATTAAAATGGCGACAAAATTGAAACAACACGACAGCATTATGATCGAGGGTGTGGGGAAAGGAGGGAATTGTATACATGATCAATTGTCTTGGCTTTTGATAAGCACCATATACCTTGGAGAATTGAATTCATACGTATGTTTGTTCGCATCATCATTCGTTTTCATTAATAATTGATGCGTTACAGAGTCTCCAAGGCACTGATAAGAGCTGAAAGATCCAGATGGAAAACGATGAAAGGAAGTTTTAAAAAACAGAAGGAAAATCGATTATTTTCCTTTGCTGCATGTGTAGGAGTTATGAAATCCTTTTTATGATTTGCTGTATCAAAATGCTTTTAAAAGTATAATGTTTAATCTGTATTCTCAAGAATTTCTCATCCTCATTTTAAAGAATGATATAGCACCTTGTTGATTATACGGGAAAGGTCGGTTAATCCAAATATTAAGACGCGAAACATCCACATCTCGGAGAAGAAAAGCAACCTTGTAGGTAAACAGGAGAAAGTCAAGGTACGAGGAAAAGGTCTTTCAACTCCGAAACATGTTTTCTTCTAGTTTTTTGTGTCCTCTTGTTCTTGCTCTTTTTTTTCTACTTCTTGTGTTTAAACCTTCTTCTTCTTCTTCCTCCTCCTATTCTTCTTCTTCTTCTATTTCTTGTTGTTCTTCTTCTATATCGTGTTTTTGTTATTGCTCTTGTTGTTCTTCTTCTTGTCGTTCTTCTTTTTCTTCATCGTCTTCTTATATAGATAATTCTCAATTCTGCATCAGGGGGCAAACGAGAGAGGTTTGATCTTGAAGATGAATTATCACCATGTTAACAATCAGGTCTAGCATGTCTATAGAAAGTCAAGGTACATCAAGAAGGTCAGTCAAGCTAAATATTGGGTCACAGAAGATCGTTATATAGAACAAGAAGATCGTGTTTACCAGTATTCTTTCTGTTTATAAATCTTGTGATAATACAAAGTCGTTGAACTTGTTTTGTTTCAGCGTATTGAACCAATAGGGAAATAAGTTGGTCATGGTCATTTCCACCTTCACCACAACTGGCAGTAAAAAACACCTTGACCCTTTCCACGGGACTGTGGATCACATGGTTCGCAGTGCGAGTCCCGCCATGGCACTAATTTCCTTTGGCAAGACGTTTGCCACTCTCCACCCAGGTGCAGTAAATGCGAAGCTGGTATGAATTTATTCCTTGATTGCTTTTTAGCGCCTTAGGGCAGCTGGGCAAAAGCCAGATAACTGTAGGCCTATGATTTGTTTAAGCCCCTGTGAGGGATACGTGCGCAATGTAAATATAGCTACAATCATTATTATCATCATCATCATTATTTCTTTTTGAAATGTGTATTTTGCATTATTGTTATTATTATTATTATCATTTGTCAACACCACCATCACTACCATGGCATCCATCATCAGCATCCTCGTCATCACCGGGTCGTTATCCGACATCATCGTTCCAGTTTCACGATTTCCAACATCTATTATCCCATTATCATTGTCGTCATGGTCGTACGTCATCTACGTAGCCTTTGTTGCACCTCTTGTAATTTGAATATATAGGGGTTTAGGAACGTACTGATGTTCAAATGATTCTTCGGGCTTATGACGGTAGATAAAGATAAGCATACTGATGCTGAAGTTACACAATGGTTTCAAATTTCTATCCTCGTGTAATGTATATACCTATGTTGTTGTAATGACTGTACTTCAATCTACAGTCGTTTGTGAATACAGATAAAGTAGTTGCTGATTGTGCGGCCCTGAAGGAAAACATGACCTTGAGACCCCTAGCAAAAACATATTCCTGGAACAAAAATTACCTGCATTGCCACCCCCCCCCCCCTCCTTTCCCTCGAAGGACTGATGATATTCTTGTTTATTTTATTTTTCAAACACATTATTATTTCACTACGAACATTACACCCAGGTACTGTGTTTACCTGGACACCCGATCCTCGCCCCTAGCTAAATGTCCAAGTTCAGTTTTATATCTCAGCAAGACCGAGACAGCGGACACTGGGAGTCAATAACCTAGTTTATATGGACAGTTGTTATTTGATTACAATTCCAACATGCAGACGAGAAGGAAAAAAAGAGAAACGTGCAGTTATGATTGTGATGGGCATGGAGCAATTAGGAGGAGGTTTTTTATTGGTTCGTCAGACGAGCGATTGCAAAAGTTTGGAGCTACGGCAAAAACAGAGAGGGAGTGAGAGAGGGCAGATGAGGGATGAAGACACAGGGGGAGAAGGAAGGAAAGCAAGAGGTATAAGAGAGAGGAAGATAGAGGGAGAATGAGAGAGAGAGAGAGAGAGAGAGAGAGAGGGAGAAAGAGAGAGAGAGAGAGAGAGAGAGAGAAGGGGGAAGAAGGGGAAAGCTCGAGCTCGAAGGCGTGGGTGTAGGAACGTCAAGTGCCGTTCGCAGGTTTTTCAACTTACATGTTCTTGCGAATTTGGGGCAATGATTCAGCTCCATCAATCCTACCAAGAAGTTACTAGTAACTTCTTGATCCTACATCCATCTAAAATTTAAGCATTTAATTGGTGTGGAAGAAGATGGAAAGTTGATATTTTAAAATAGAGTTCCCTCCCCCTCCTGATGTTTGTGTTATCACTGCCCCTATTGATAACAATTTTTACTGATAAGAATACGATAAAGATATAGAGGTAATATACATTTTGTATCTGGGTCATTTACCTCCCGCAGTGCAGGTGCTGATCAAAGCAAGCGGCCAGTCGATGACATTATGATTGGTTTTATTATAATGAATAAATAAATAAAGGGACATAATTATGTACATGAAATATAAAGAAAATAGATGTGCAAATGGTATATAAAACAAAAATAGTGATGGATAAACGGGAATCTCTATTCTTATTTTGACGACAGTTTGTGACAATGTAGGCTCGGTTACTTTTGTTGTCGTTTCATGCAGAATGTTCAAGACGTTCAATACGGAAGTATATTACAGTGTTCATCTGTTCATTCAAAGTTGCTTTATTTCAACAAAATTTCTTCTGAAGTACATTTCTAAAATATATTTGTCAGACGATGGCAACGTTTTGGGGGTTACCCGTAGTATGTACATTCAAATCAGCCCATTAAAATACTCTGCGGGTCATAAACTTCAATGAGCCACTTCATACTCTGCTTTAGGAAATGATGTTGACTGAGTGAAAAAATAGCCTTGATGAATAACAAAAAATTGTCGATGTAACAAACGACATGTGCATCTGCAGCAAAGTCTAAAAAACAATTGTTATTTTTACCTAAAAATACTGGGTGTGGTGATTTTCAAGAGTCCTCCCACACCATCCTTCTAAATGTTTTATGATTTTCCTCGCTTTGAAATCATGAGTATTCCTAATAAAGAAAACTTTAGACCCACTTCATATCTATGATATCACCACTTGACATTTCATACTTTGATACTAATCAAAGCGAAGGTCTCAATCATGATACTCAGGATAATAACAGAACGTGAACGCGATATCACGTGTACAGGAATTTTCAAGCACAATTCATACATAGATATGCCAACTTCTTCAGAAATTTGCCCCCAAGGCGAATTTGTTGGGTATCTATTTCCAACCCCCTTCTGTTTGGTATATTATATTAATTTACAATATTTTGTCTGCATTTACATGTTCGACAAGACAGCTGTTGACTTGTTTTTTTTTAATGTCAATGGACAAAAATGCTTCCGGTGTAAATGAAAATACGGAACAGTACATACGCAGATTCATTATTTATTTATACCTATCATTTGATTTTAACATTTTAGACCCCCCCCCCCCCCTTCACAACAAAAAATTGGTTAGGGTTGATAATGACAGGGTCATAACAATCTACAGTATATTTTGTACGTGATATCAAACATGCCAAGTAAAAACAATTTACAATGTACAACCAGCAACACAAGAAAGTAGACTTTCTATATTGCTCTAAATTTTCATATGGGCTGTCAATAAAGTACAATAAAATATATCAAATTAAAGAAAATTTGACACTCTACCATTATCAATTAAGGTCAAGGTTTGAACTTTTAGGCTTGGATAGGCACATTCATTGAAATGTTAGAAGGTCTGATTTAGAAAATTGCTGAAAAAAAAGCAATTAAGCACTCAAATGTTACTGAACATGTGCATCTGTAAATCTATCTTGTTCAACACTAAAATCAACGAATTAGAAACAAAGAGGAGGATAATTAGGCTCTTGATGTCAACTGTAGTCTCAGGACAAGCCAGTGGGCCTTTCATCAACATTTGTCCGCCGACAACTGTCAGCGCTGACTAAATTTGACCAATCAGAGGCCTGGAAAATAGTCGGTGACAACGAAATTGTCGGTGAATATGATATTAGTCGGTGAAAACCACCGACTAATTGTTTTATGAAACCCCCCCCCCCCCCCAGGTCAAGATGGTCTTCTTTCCACCCAAGATCTGGGACGAGCCGTATGATACCTCCAATGCTCATCAATATTTGAATGGAAGATGCCCCATGTTTTTTTTTCCAGACTCATTTATTTTTAAACTGCTATGCTCGCTCACTCACTCATGAATGATATGATTCCAACTGCATATCATTTCAAAGATTATTAATTTATGTTTATTTAGATATAATGATAAAAATTACGTTTATATTGAATAGTTATTTGAAAATCTTAACTATAGATTATGTCCGCCTGTTGTTGTTCCTGGGTATAGATGCTGGGCGGGCAGGGTTTATTTTCGCATAAGACCGGTGTGTATATAAAACCGGAGTTTCGGCGTAGGCAAAGTGCGGCGATAACCTCGATTGTTAGGATTTGGAAAGTTTTAATATGCTACATCATTTTACATTATGTTAGTGGTGAAATAAGAATAACACAGAGTAAGTCAACTTGCATGTTATAAGTACAACATATTAATATATATATATATATATATATATATGTTCATCTCCGGTCTGATCATGCTGAAAACGTAAAGTTCATGTGCTACTTGGCACTTGGCATTAGTTTGATAAAGCTCAACAGGACAAGCAAAGCTCGGAAAGATAACGAATATAACTAGAAGAGGTGACAACTCGTTCGCGTCTATTTTCGAAAAATCAAAACCAAGGTCAATTTCAATACCCTATAATAATGTCCCATAGGAATCATGTTCGGATTACGTCATACGTCAATGTCTGAACAAGGTTTGGACATTTCAACAGGTGACGCACATTCATGGCTATTGACATTGCATTAAGTTGATTTCTTGAAAGTAGTTACGATTGTGGTACACCCACAACAAAAAGTGAGTCATTTGACACATTTAAGCATAATTTTCGTGAGTCAGGTGTAAATTGACTCATTAGTAACAACCAATGAGTCTCTATTGACTCATTTATATTTCACCAGTGTGTCAATCATGAGCTGACGCATTTGCAAAATGCTTCGACTGACTCACATGGTCGTAAAAAATGAGTCAAGATCGACATAAGAGCATTTTAGAAGAAAAAAGTGAGTCAACTTGAAAGTGAGGCTGTATGCATGCGCGCGCATGCTTTCGTGACGTCATCCAAAATGCGCATTCTCGAGCCATATTTGAATTCCCGATCGACGACGCGACGTCGCCATCTTATATCTTGGATTCAGAAGAGTTTTGACTGCAGCTAGTGAAAAATTGGTACGCATAATTATTCATATGGTTTTAAACGATGATTTTTATGACTGGATTCGTGGGCTGAATCTTCTGATTATTATACAAATGATGCATGCGTTCATTTTACGATATCCGCACTCGAGTTGATGAAGCTGTATGTAAGTTAACTATCACTATGAACATGACTGACAATGAGAGCGGACAAAATGTACAGTTCCTCAGGTAGACAAAGGAACCTCCCTTCACTGCTATTATGTAAAAATGTGTAGAACAGGTGTCACATGCATATTCACCTTTTTACATAATAGCTGTGAAGGGATGTTCCTTTGTCTAACTGAGGAACTGTATATTTTGTCCGCTCTCATTGTCAGTCATGTTCATAGTGTATAGATTCTACTGTATCGCACGAAGCCGTGTCGAATGAAAACATGCATGATCTTGCATCATTGTTTTATACAACGAAACTCCTAGATCCTTGTTAAAACGAATTAATTCAAGATTGTTTCGTGACAGTATGGGTGACAAATAAATCTCAAGTTAAGGCTTAATTTAGTGCGTACAAAGTAGATTTTTCAGATTCGGGTAGCGGGGCCACCGATTACATCGCTAAAATGTGATATTTTAGGATATATTTTCCATTGCAAATGTGGACAGTGACTCTGGCATGGTATGGTATGTGTGTGATAGGCCTAGGGAGTAGGGGGTCTATGTCATGATGCACCCACAACAAAAAGTGAGTCACCCTTACTCAAATTGATGAGTCACTGGTTTGTCCGTACAGCGAAACACTTGAAGGATCATGTGAGTCACTATGACTCGATACAAATGAGTCTTATTTATCTAAGACTCACTTCAAGTGAGTCTTTAAGACTCATTTGTATCGAGTCATAGTGACTCACATGATCCTTCAAGTGTTTCGCTGTACGGACAAACCAGTGACTCATCAATTTGAGTAAGGGTGACTCACTTTTTGTTGTGGGTGTAGATGTATCTTGACTTCAAACTATTATGTACGTCATATTGCCTACCAGCCTTTTGTTAAGGATGCGACGGCGGTATTCTTGAAGATTTGAAGTGGGACTTGAAAATCCAATTTTGAAAATGCATGCGTTCAGCAAAAATGAAGCGAAACAGTAGTGTGTAGGTGGTTTCATTGAAAGGTTGCTGATAAAAGTCATTGTAACATTTAAAATAATTTTGTTATACCAATTGACATCCAAAGAACGTTTGTTTTATCATTATACAGATGTGATGAACTAAGGGTTCAAATATTTTCTCTCTTAACGAATGCCTCTGTAGAATCGATGAGATTATACCCTACACCGGATATTGGAAGAACAGGAACAACAGCTTAACAAGAAATATGTAAGATAGGCTTGTTCTTCTGATATCAAATTTTATTTGTACATGGTTTCTCCTGCATTTATATGACAACACAATCAATGACCATAATTATGTTGCACAGTGAAAAGCAATCGTTTAAATGAATATCTATCTAGCATCGACTTGATGCGATTTCAATATCTATATTTTGACGATGTTCCGGTTTAGTTACCAAAGGTTGAAACGTTGTAAATTTGCAACAATTACTATTATGCCTTGATGATAGTTTACTGACATGATGTTTTAATATGAGAATCTAAGAAACAATTTGACTCGTTAGTTTTATTCTGCAGTGGCTGTGGTCATATTCAAATGAAAATAGAGGAATTGTCAAACAATAAAGTTGTCAACGTATCTACAATTCTTTTTCAGCACTCTGCCATTGCTTAACTGTATAAACACACATTTTGTCATTTTATTTCAGCACTTTCTGCCAGATTTATACTTGTGATTTTTAAAAATATTTCATGGCTATCGTCTCAGATTTCTATGAACATATTTATACTGGTATTGGTACAAGAAATTGAATCTGGTTGTTCCTAAAAACGAATTCTTAGAACTATTAGCCAGCTCAAATTCTGACGTGTCAAGTATCGGAAATTATGTCAAAATGCAGGTATATCCGTTTGTAAAATATATCTTGTGATTTTAAATACATTGACTTAAAATCTTAAAACTACATCTAAGGCTCGTCTGAATTTTTCAGATAGGCCTATGTGATAAATAAGAAATTAAAATGAACGATTTAAGTACATTTCTACACTACTATTGGGGGAAATGTTGATCATTTAGGCAGAAAATTTACAGTTTCGTTCATAATGTCAAGTGTATTCTGATTTAAAGACATAAAATTTGATTGGAAAGCATACTTTGAAAATTTCACATTTTTTATCCGTTCTTTTTATGGAGTACTTATGTCTTATTCAAATAATAGAAGGGTGTAATTAAAAAAACGAAACATATATATTTATTATCTTCACTTTGCTTCTTTTAACATGCTGAGCTTTCTTTTAAATTTCGGTGGGTATTTGAAAGGCTTCCTTCAAGATGACTTAGGATCTTCATTTCAAAAGATAATTGTAACTATTGGTACTTTCCAAATGACACAATTAATCAATACCTATTCTTGTATTTTTCATTCAGAACAGTCGATCTGTACGTGCTAATACTAACATTTGTCAAAATAGAGGTAATGCAGACGATTGTAAAGTTTACAAAGTAAATAGAAATGGGCGGATACCTGTAATGCTTCACAGATAATGCAATGTTCCCTTGAGTTCACGGGGTACAGAGACATTATTTAGGTCGCGTCGTGTATTTAAGGTATATACAGGTGTTTTTCTCGCTTCCTCAAAGATCAAAATAAGGAAATGCCAATGGCGTAAAGACTATCCCGTGCTTCCCTTTGGTACAACCTGACACATCCATTAAACATTTCGGTATAATAGGTTGAAGGATGAAAAAGTCGGATGATAGTTCAAAGAGAACTGTGCCGTAAAGGATGGGAGGTGGAAGAAGAAGAAGGAGACGCAGAAGAAGGAGGAGGAGAAGAAGAATGAGGAGGAGGAGAAGAAGAAGAAGAAGGAGGAGGAGAAGAAGAAGGAGGAGGAGGAGGAGGAGGAGGAGGAGGAGGAGGAGAAGAAGAAGAAGAAGAAGGAGGAGAAGGCGAAGGAGTAGGAGAAGGAGGAGGAGGAGGATAGGAGGTACGAATTGAGTGAAAGAGGATGATATGGATGATGAAATATGTGATAAAGAGGGGGAATAGACCTATCCTCTATCAAGTTAAAAGTAGAAAGAACAGTTTAAAGAAGCCTAAAGGGAGAAAGAAAACGAAAAAAGGTAGGAAGACGCTCAACTTAAACCATTGTGGAAAAAACGAGGATGACGAGAGAGAGAGAGAGAGAGAGAGAGAGAGAGAGAGAGAGAGAGACACAGAGAGACAGAGAGAAATGAATATAGAGAGAGAGAGACACAGAGAGACAGAGAGAAATGAATATAGAGAGAGAGAGACAGGAGAGATAGGGAAAGCTGAAAGAGATAAAGAGAGAGAATAAAACAAGTTGGTAGAGGGATAGACGGAAAGACATGTCGACAAATGACAGAAAGGGAAAGAAAGAGAGAGGGAGAGAAACAAGTTGAGAGAGAGAGAGAGAGAGAAGAAAAAAGATAGTAAATCTTTATCAGACAGAAAAAGGACACCATTTTGGGCGTGACGACGACAGGCTACCAACTGAAGCCATTTCTTAAAAAGTGCAGAGAGAATTAAGTCATCAGGTGACACTACTCGGTGAAGGGTGAAGCAAATCGTTATGAATGGCGATGTATATGTTCCCATTTCGCTTCCTTTCGTTACATAATAGTGGGAAAAGTGAAGTAGTAACAAGGAAAGCTCGATCCGAATCTACCACGATAGTCTTTGTTCAAAGATAAAGATCCACAAACAGAGGAAGACGTTTGGTAAACAGAGCAGACAATGCCAAAATCTGAGGGCTGAGGGTACAGGTATGTCCTAGATTTGATCAAACATAGCCTCTGTTTGAAAGCAAAGTACGAATGGGTTGACACTCAAGACAGTGTCTTCTATCTCATGTAGGTGCAAGGATGAAAGTGCACACCATAACCCTTCAGAGCAGAATAGAGAGAGGATGAAATGGAAGGAATACGTTTGACAAGGAAAAGAAAGAAAGTCGTGGTTAAGAATGGAAGGCATAATGACATTTTAAGACTTTTAAATGAGAAAGACATTATCATAATGCTAAGCTAAGCGAACAAGTAACTACATGCAGTCAGCGTATTCCTAATTTAATTGGTCAGATTATTTTTAGACTTCATCCAAGAATTGGCTAAATCATGAAATACAAGATCAGTCGTCTATATTTAACAGATCCTATCAAGCAACATTTATACATGTAGTTACATTATTACGACATCCATTCAGTATACGAGATACAATCTGCATGATAAGAAATGCGGTTCATAAAAAGTGGGTCTTTATCAATGTACAATAAATTATTTGTACATGTAGATATCTGGTTCCCCCCCCCCCCCCCGACCCCACCACGAGTATTCCTCAAGTACATTATCTAAGTGACGTCATATCATAATAACAGTTTACTTGCTATATTGTCTCTATGCCCTGTGGCCATAATGAATTGAAGATGATTAAAAGACACTGAGTGGGAAATAATTATGAGAGATGAAAAAACTAATCTCCTTCATACACCAGCTCTCCGTTATCACGTGGGAGCATTGCTGTATTACCTGGAAACTTCCTAGGGCGGTATGTAGGGTTATATGACAAAGATACGTCATAGTTTTGATCGTGTCCCTCTCAAACTAATTTATGCTGAAAACTTGTAGAACAATAATAATGAGCGTCCCTGGACGGTGTGTGCGCTCTATAAGTTTACACTATTATTATTATTATCATTATTATTATTATTAGGATGCTTGCCAAAAAGTTCACCCGCCCCAGTTGTTTGACTCTACGTAATGTTGTACTGGTTCTTTCTTGGTGAATTCAACCATGAAATACAATGTTGGTTGCCGTATGCTTGGATTTAACTTTTTTGAGTTTGAGTTTATTAACAACAAAAATAATAACAAGTAAAACACAATGTATCAAGCATGATTACATAAAATATAACAATATAACACAAGATCGATAACATTACACATGAATAATATAAATATTGTTTTACAAAGTATGTCGTATACAAATGGAATAAAATATTATGTGTACACTTTTGTTGTTAAAGGGGGTACCAGAAGTTAGCACAAGTGCTAGTCGAGTCTGGTTCCCTGTCTTTGGCAAGAATTTTAAAACTATTTTTTTTTTTTTTTTTACTATACTACATTATATACATGTAACATAAACTATATAAGTAAACAAAGAAATAGAATAGTCCTTTAGAAATATTCCTTACTTAATATACATGGAAGTCAAATGTGTGTCGACTTCCGTATCAATACCAAACATACAGTAAATAAAAAATATATCATTATCTAGTGCATCTTTTTAGAAATTCTCTAATCTGAGATTTATTTTTGCCATTTTAAGAAGTTTTAATTTTTGTTTAACTCAAAGTATTTAGATGTTTAGTTAACCCCTTCCGAAAAGCATTTTTAGATCGTATTCCTCTTAAATCGTATGGTATACTATTCCATATTTTCACGCCCATAAATGATATTGAAAATTGACCTTGTGTGGTTTTGCATTTAGGCAGATATAGTTGTCCTTGTTCTTTGCCCCTTGTGCCATATCTGTGCTCTATTACCTGACAGTATTCAATGCTTCCGTTTACCGGTATGTACGTCAATTGGTTCCTGGATATCTAGGTGATTTTGAGTTCACTGTTTTAATGTAACATGATTAAAATAAATTAGCATAGGCTAAAAATAAAATGATCGCCACACACCTATAGTATAGTGCTTTTAACAGGAATGTGGCGCCATAAAATGCTATGCATCATTGCTGTCTTATGATCTGATTGGCGCCGAACAGTTTTACCGGATGTACCTTGCCTTCACACTCACTCTTGTTGCTCATCCTGATGTGATAATTATCGTCATAATGTCATTCCTGTCATTTCCTTTCAAACCTTATACCTGGTAAACCCTCGTATAAACTCCTTAGAGATGACTCCAAATATTTAGAGGGGTGGAAATCCATTCTTTTAGGGGTCATGTTACCGGGATTTCAACGTTTTGATTGGAAATCTACACCCAGTTGTGGAATCCACTCTTGGAGACGAATATTAAAACCCCTACATAGGAGTGGATTTCAACATAATGAGAACGGATCAAGCTCCAAACGAAGGAATCCCTTGTGTGACCATAGACCTACTACGAATCCATGGTGCGACTCCGTAAAAGAGTGGATTTCGTTTCCTCTATAATTGAGAAAGGACAAAAAAAGAGTAAAGTCTACACAGAGTTGGCTGAAACTAGATCTCGAAAAGGGTGGTTTGGTGACTACCTCGTTTTGTTAACTCCCTAGGATGGATTAGACAGGATATCTGTTGCCACACACCCACGTATTTCAAATAAAATGCCCACCTTTATACGGCGTGATTCCTTTAACTTGTTCGCTATATACCCCCCTGGAAAAATCTAAGATGTGGAGGGTTGGGAATTTTAATTCGTTTTCGTTACATGAGAAGTACAATCAAGTGTACAGTGCGTCCCAGAAAAAACGAAACCGAGAAGTATCGATGTTCTATCATAACTTAATCACAACCATAATTAATGAATGATACATATTTGGAAAGCTTAGAGTCTCCTCTTTCAGTTGATGCTACTCACGTGATGCATATTTCATGCATGAGTGATTAAAAGCAATTTGAAGGAAGGAAACCAAAAAGACATTTGGTGGGCGGTATCTGAATTTCGAAGAGAAATTTACATTTCTAGAAAGTTGAGTTTCTGCCCTTTCATATGACACCTCAATCAGGAAAAATGAGCGAGGAATGACAAAGTTCTGTTTGTTTAAAGTAGTGCTTGCATTTCCATAATTTTATTAAACGAATTCGTTTTCACTGGCTGCCTGCCGTATCAATAAACGAAATTAACAAAAGACTTAACTCCGTTTCGTTGACAATCAGCCGTATACGAGAGTCTTCATGCATGGCTGATTGTCAACGAAACGGAGTTAAGTCTTTTGTCAAATCTGCTTTTTGCTACGGCAGGCACCCAGTGAAAACAAATTCGTTTGTTAAAATTATGAAAATGTAAGGGCTACTTTAAACAAACAGAACTTTGTTATTCCTGGCTCATTTTTCTTGATTGAGGTATCATATGAAAGAGCAGAAAATGAACTTTCTAGAAAAATGAATTTTTCTTTGAAATTCAGATACCGCCCGCCAAATTACTTTTTGGTTTCCTTCCTTCAAATTGCTTTTAATCACTCATGCGTGAAATATGCATCACGTTAGTGGCATCAACTGAAAGAGGAGACTCTAAGCTTTCCAAATATGTATCATTTATTAATTATGGTTGTGATTAAGTTATGATAAAGCATCGATACTTCTCGGTTTCGTTTTTTCTGGGACGCACTGTATAGTGTATTGGTTGGTAAATAATGGAAAATGTGAATAAGTTATAGAAAAGAGTAAGAGATTAAAATTCGAGGGTCACATTCAAATCTGCAACTCTACATGATTAAAACTTTCAAGGTAATATATTGTTTGCAATTGTTCATTACATGTATAAAATCAAATTGAATATCCGGTTTCATTTTTCGATTAGGGTCACTCAGCTAATTTTAGTGTAATCGAGCCAAGCATCACTACATCCTTCAAGTGGTTGTATACTTAATAGTCCAGTTCTTTCCAAGAAGCGATACGTAAAACGCATCGTAAAATCTTAGCAAGATGACACAAATTCTTGGTTTACAACGCCACGAAGATGCCCAACAAAAGACACCGTTGTCTTTAATCAAACATTGTGACCTTACAATGATGATGCGTTTGACGTAGATGAACGGTCGAGATCGAGCCATAAGTTGAGTATGTGAAGGACGCTCGATGACCATAGAATTGCTGCCTGACCTAATTAGTTCCCGGGCTCCAACTATATCCGAGTGCCTCCGAAGTGGTACGTTAGAATCCATATAGGTACTAGGAATGTGACAATGTTGAAAAACTATTATCATTTATAATTGAAAAATAAAATGATAAAAGGTTCAAATAAACTAGTGATAAACTCAAACCTAGTTTCTTTGCACTTTACCCCGGGAAAGAGGTTTATTTTAAGCCATGTATACATTGTATGCATTATGTTACATCTTACCTGCTTAATTACACCGGGGGTAATATAGGTTTTTCCGCCCAATTTCATATATTTGTTACTCGAATAAAATTAATTAAGGTGCATTAAAATTCACGCATAATCGTCTTCCGATCGATATCGCTCTTTCAATTAAAATCCGGGCGATGGAATTCATTTGGAGATACGCGAATTGATTAATGAGCATCCAAATTAATTTATCGGCAAAATTATTCAAATTTAGGGTATTCCAATTTCCGTTATCCGCATTCGATTATTTTGTTATGGCCAAAAACACAACTCGTTAACGTGCATACGAAGTACTGAACGTACGCACGATTTCAAATTTCGTGCACTGAATTTCGAGGTTTGTGTATTCAAATTTACAAAGTTGGGCAATCACTTTCGTTTTGGGGAATTCTTAATTACATTAAACCGAATGAACGAATTGCGAAATTGAACTGGAAACCCTATTATTGATACTGCATAATTGATAATGGACAAGCAGATATGTCTTTCAAAATAGTAATGATTCGAGAAATATCAATATACAGTGCGTCCCAGAAAAAAACGAAACCGAGAAGTATCGATGTTTTATCAAAACTTAATCACAATTATAATTAATAAGTAAATAGATAAATCCTCCTCTTTCATTTGATGCAACATATTTCACGATATAAACGAACCCGTTCCACTGGCTGTCTACCCTAACATAAAACAAGACGACAGACTCCATGCATGGCTGATCGTCAAGAAAACGGAGTTTGTTGTTTGTTGCTATGACAGGCAGCCAGTGAGGAAGCATGCTGTTGCTTTACAAAAAAAAGTCGAATTCTAGAATGCAAAATGAAAGTAAGAAAAACTTTATTAAGCAATTATGGACTATATTTCAGCGGATTAATTAATTCTAGTTGATCTTCTTCGATTACACCGCATCGCAAGCCCATCTCTTCATAGCTATTCCGATATCAAAATAATGTACACGTCACAGTAACGTGGAGCCAGGATGGGCAAACCCTATTCTCCGCGAATTAATTGATTCTAGTCGAACTTCTTCGATTATGCCGCATCGCAAGCCCATCTCTTCATAGCTATTCCGATATCAAGTGTACACGTCACAGTCACGTGGAGCCAGGATGGGCAAACCCTATTCTCAGCGAATTAATTGATTCTAGTCGAACTTCTTCGATTATGCCGCATTGCAAGCCCATCTCTTCATAGCTATTCCGATATCAAATGTACACGTCACAGCCACGTGGAGCCAGGATGGGCAAAGAGGCTAATAATTGCTATAGGTTGGCACGGACGCACTGTCACCTGTCTACGAAGAACCGATCATTTTAACGAGCCCATGTACCAACAACTTTGCTAATAATCAATAGCATTCCAGGACTACCATGACGTCACGCCATGTACTAACATGACGGTGTATCACCTTTTCTCAGTTTAATCACCACATGGCAGCTGACAGCTTTCTGTCTAATTCCCTGTTCTTTGTTCCCCCTCTCAGTCTTACTTCTTGTCCTAGAAAAGTCGACTACTCTTAACTATCTACTTCTTCTTCATTATCCAATACCAGCCACCTCGGAGAAACTATCTGCGCATGAGCAGATATAGGTCATGTTGTACAAAACCGTAAAACCCACCGAGATGATTAGAATGCTGGATACCTGTTTATGAAAGATGTGTAATCATTATTCATTTATGCACCGACGGTACAAACTATGATACACAGGAGGAAGCATTCTTTTCAAGAGGGCAAACAAAATATATTTATGAAACCACCTCTTCACTTTGGGAGTGATAATTCTAAAATGCACAAAGTGGGACGGCTTCATGTTTAAAAGATCTGTGGGTGTTTTTTTTAATATTTTACATGTGATATCTCTGAAGTGGCTTATTCTGTTGTATCTTAATTCAATTTTTTAAGGGGGTCCACTGTCCTGTCGGATTAATTCGAGATTTACTTGCAGATTTAGGGAAGTCACAACTAGCCCTTTTCCCCCTTTTAGAATTGAATTGTATTTATGTACAGGCCTAAATACACAAAGAAATATTGCATCAACCTAGCTCATGACCCGACTTGGCTGAGAACCCCCAACGACTTTACTCTACTCGGTATTCGAGCTCAGAGCCTTAGTTTTGTGGAATAGATAGCAATTCTGTCGGATTTACATTGGGTACCGTCATGTTAAGGAGAGACACCCAACCGCACTCGATCGCCATGTCGATTTCAACACTGCTACATGGGCCATTATCAGTGAAACGGTTGACTGACGAGCAAGTTATCATGTATAATGGCTGAAACTCTCGATGAATTCATCCGTGTAAGCTGTATGGCAGGTGGATTAACCCTTTACTTTTGAATCGGTAATTTGCTTGTTTAATGATCATGACGTAGGCCTACGTCATGTATAACACTAAGGACCTAAATTTCGAAAGACTTTCGAGCTATTAAGAACAAATCAAGGATTCATCACTTCAATAAGACGTGGGAGAATCGATAATTGCCGTTGAGAATTTGGAACATTCAACCATTAACGATTAAAACTTTGTACGTATCAGTGGTCCTGTTTCCTTAGAAATATTTCCAATTGAACTCATTATAATAATTGCTGTTTAATATTCTCTCTAAATACATGAATAAATGTTCTCCTTTTTAGTTTATATGAAACTACTGATAATGTGAATGTAAATTTTATAACCTTATTTGTTTTGTTGTATTTTGCTGTAAATATGACAATATTAATTTCCTGCCAAGTGCCATGTTGTTTTTGTTTGGGGGGGGGGGGGGTATTTTGGGGTATTTCAAAATCTTAGGGATGGATATGGAGGGGTAAAAACGGCCCTGAAAACTGTAAGATCCATTTTCCTATATCCTCGTCAGGAATTCAGAGACTTTTGGGGATACCATCTTTGAAAAACATGAAATATTGTTTTTCTCTTGTGAGAAATTGTCTTACTAGTGCCTGTCTGAAGGTTTGCTAGAGGGACATCAAGAATTGTGCCCCCCCCCCCTTCCATTCGAACATTCCTAGCTCCTTCACTGTGTTTACTCGGGCATCTAAATCGGCGTTTTTTAAGTCACGACACCTTTTTAAGAATTACAAGCGAGCAAATACAGTCGACTTTTTTTAATATCCTAATGGTAGAAATATAATCAAAACAGCTTATATAGATTTACAACTTTGTATGCGGCATCTTCCTGCCGAATACATGAATACAAAATACATAATTATCTTCAATCAACTCGATATGAGGACATTCGGGCATCTCGTTGCCCAGAATGATCCTGTTTCTAAATATTGCGAGTGAGTGAAACGAACGAGGGTAGTATAGTAGTATATTAATTTCGATATAAAACATAACATTATATTCGAGCACCTCCAGAAAAATAAAGCTAGACAGGCAAACAATCACTTCAGCGAATCTGAATATGAAAGATCTCTTGAACGATCATTGCGTATTGTATTACTTCGAAATGAACAGTTTTTTCAAGTTTCAAATCCATAGATTTTCATTTTGTTGTTGAAATAAGTGAATAAAGTCATATGCCGAAAGGGACACAATCCACGAAATCTCCCACTAGATATAACATCAAAGGTCATGCATTACTGTGATGCCCTCAAAAACTATTCCAAATTTTTCCTTAATCTAGATGATAAATAGCAAGATAATATTAATACTGAGATGCTGTGAACTTTTGTTTTCGCTCCTCAATTATAATATCAAACAAATGAGAGGTAGAAAACAAGAAAGATACATGGCATGGGACGTAAATTCTACAGGTAGAGTGTCAATATGCAAGCAGGGTTTCCATTTTAATAGCCGGAATGGAGCCTCGAGTTGTGGCGTAAACTCGTTTGAAATTAACTAGTTTTTAATGATATTTGCATGAGTGATCTACGACGCAACATCGCCTTTCCTATGATGGTTGTACGAGTGAACCGAGCGTGATACGAGTCACGCGAGCTCGGTATGAGTTGCGATGACATGTGTTCGAGTTCTAACGAGTGATAAGAGTTTTCTACGAGTTATAATGTGATCAAGGGGCGGGAAATGTATAATTTTGGCGCTCTCCAAAATGAATATGGATGCCAGAAGCATATATTATCTGCACAATAATTATTATAGGCCAGCTGACGTATCATGGTGCGCTCGTCATGCTCGCCATACATTCAGCTCATGCTCATACGAAACTTGCCGTAAGTCCACGTACTCGATCTCAACTTGCGTTAATCTCGTGGGCAACTCGGCATGACTCGCAGCGCAACCGTCGTGCTCGTACTCCGCTCTTGGAAATTTGCATATATAACACCTGCATATACTTGAAGGCGAGCTCCTACGATTATGAAGAGTGCAGCGCGAGCTTATGAGCAATGCGAGTATATTACGAGTGTAAAGCGTTGGTCACATCCCACCGTGCGTGTTTTTAGTCCGTACGGTTTTTGGGGATGCCACGGCCGCCACGTTTTTCTGAAAACGTAGGGAGGGAGTGGCAAAGGCAGGGAGGGAGTACCGGCAACGCGCGTCACACGCACTGTGTAAGTACGTGGCCCGCACGCCACGCCTGGCCGTGAACGATTGCGTGCATCGTTCGTTGCGCACGTGGTAGGTGCGTTGTACGTGCTTACAACGTACGGTCTCCGTGCGGTTGCCACGTTATCGCACGGAGGCCGTACTTACAAGTGCTGCTCACGTACGGTGTCCTTACTCACTCGCATGTTGTAAATGCGTGCACGTGCGATGAACTCGGTGTATATATAGGACGACATTCAGATGTTCTCAAGAAGTGCCAGCTGTTGCTTCCTCAAGATGCCGCCCATTCCACCGAAGAGACTATTATACTGCATAAATCAGTGCGAACAACGTGCGTTGTAAGTGCTTACTCGGTACGGTGCACGTGAGTTCTGCGTGCTCATTGGATAGCTGAACTGGGGAAGTGGCGAGTAAGCACGGACCACGCACTTATCACGTGCGCCTTTAAAAGACGCACGGAGTCAGGGCGTTGTGCGCTCGTTGGCAGTACCGGGCACGCACGTCACACACACTGGGGTAGCCCGAACGCAGCGAAAGTTCCTCGTGCACTAAAAGTGCTACGGTGTGTCTGCGTCTCCATCGAGTCAGTGAACATTTGGAACATGTTCAAAATTTGGAACTGCTCTCGACTTCGAAGAGAGTCATGGAGAGTTGTAATGAGTTACGCCGAGCCATGCCGAGTTGTCGCGAGTTATCGCGAGTTGTTGAGGCAACTCGCCACAACCCGCCATAACTCGCCAATACAACTCGGCTTATGCTATGGTCACATTACCCAAAAGTATCCTGCTCGGCGGCCGAGCGGCGAGTTTTTAACCAATTCCGCCCGGCGGCTGCCCGGCCACCGAGCGGCGGCCGCCCAGGCACCGCTCGTTTTTAGGGCATCGCTCGGTCGCCGCTGAAGTTTTAGCGCGGAGTTAAAATTTGGGCGGCGCCTGCTCTGATTTGTGACCATAGCTTAAGTGGGAACCTTGCTTTGTTGTCTGGAAGGCCATCGGGATGGAAGGATCCTAGCGTAGGGCAGTGAAAAGCCTCAAATTAAGACAACCCTGTCCAAAAGTTACTGATATAGCCAGGTGAAATCCGGTACAAAATTAATACAAAGCAGGTGTTTTACTGTTCAGAAGATATATTCATAGATCGAGAACAAATGGCTCTATTTCGAGTCCAGGTCATGGATTAGGCGGAGATTCAGAATATTCGTTCTGTATATTAATAAAAACTAAAGAAAGTAACCCTAGAAATGCTCATCAATTACTATCCCCAGTGGCGTAGCAGATCGAGAACAAATGGCTCTATTTCGAGTCCAGATCCGGGATTAGACGGACATTCAGGATATTCGATCTGAATATTTATTTAAAAAAAACTAAAGATAGTAACACTGGAGAAGAGCTCATCGATTTCTATTCCCAGTAGCGTAGCTACTCGGAGCATAAGGGACACATGCCCTCCGTGAAATTACAAAAAAGGGGAAGACAAGCTAATAGTGCGGTATGGTATGTAATCCCGTAGGATTTTTGTGCCAAAGTTAATTTTTTTTTTGCTGTTTTGGCTTCAAAAGGGATCCAATTGGCCAAAAATGATGGGGTTCAAAATTTCAGACCCCTCCTTCATTTCCTGGGGGTCACTATTGAGCGCCAAAATTGCTTGTATAACGCGCAATAGGGAAATTTGGTGTCTTCGGGAAAATTTGAACCCTATCAATTTCTGATAGCTTGGACCCCAATGAATCCAAAAATGCAAAAATGCAAAAAAAAAAAAAATAAATAAATAAACTTTGGCACAAAAATCCTACGGGAGCTGTTTCAGTGACATACCGTACCACACTATAAAAAAGAAGATGATTTTACCCCATCCAAACCCTCACGCCCCCACCCCAGCTCGACGGTATTGTTCTTTCGTCTTTTATTCCCCTAGTACAGGCGCGTACGCAGGATTTTTTCAAGGGGGGGGTTTAATATTTTTTTTTTTTGGTCTCGAAATTTGAAAATTTGACATTTTGCTCCGTTGGGGGGGGGGGGGGGTAAGGTCACCTTTTTTAGGTCAGCCATTGTAATAATTTTTTTTTATTTTTTTTTAATTTTTCTTATTAAAAAAAAAAAAAAAAAACCCAAAGGGGGGGGGGGGGGGGGTTTTAGGGGTGTTTATACACATAAAAATACCAAAGGGGGGGGGTTACCCCCCCCCCCCCCCCAAACACCCCCTGCGTACGCGCCTGTCATAGTATGACCGGTTCACCCATATGATATCAGCACCACCCTCATAGGTGCGACCCTTAGATACGCCACTGCCTATCCAAATTTACACCGTCGGTCATTATCTCCTATAATGGCAGCTTTGTTATCAATACCTTGCCAGTAATGATCAGCTTTTCGTAGAAAGCATCTAATGGTGTAGCCTGCCTTGTATTTGAAATGAAAAGGTTAAATCTGAGATGCTTTTTGCTGTACGATTTTACCCAAGATATTTTTTTTTAATATAGTTCTTAACATACAAGCTTTAATCTTGTGTTTTATGCAACTGATCAAATCCTGGATATACTCAAGTAACTAAAGATACTTTATCACAGTAATCTGCCAGATATACATAATATACATGAGTGAATAATTTTATCCTTTCCTGTTTCTTCTTTGTCAAGAAGTTAACTTTTTCTTTCTCCCCGCTTCCTTCGATGAGAGGTCCTTGCTCATACAAGCTATACTATGACTATGACTATGATGTTAAAATGTTGTTGACAATCTGAGAATGAAATTGGTAATACAATACCGTACCACAACATCACAACAGTTCAGCAAGAGTGTACAAGGTATCCTGCTTCCTGCTTCTGTAAAAGGTATGTAAATGAAGAGCAGGCTTTGCATATAAACCTTTAAAAACAGGACAACCATGTCCCAAAGTAACCTTCAGTTACTGATATAGCAAGACAAAATCCGGTACAAATACACAGCAGCTGGATTTTTTTTTCTGTTCAGAAGAACCATTAAAGGTACTATGTCCCATTTGCAGGCCAAAAAAAAAAAAAAAGGTAAATTCCAACTGCATTTGAAAGATAATACTAATTTAGAACTTCCCTAAAAAAGGTGGGGCTTGAAAATTTCTTCAAGTGGGAAAATAACGACAATTAGTTGTCAAATCGACTTTAGGGCTATAGAGCCCAAAAGTAATAGTCTTGATTTTCAGACAATTGTACCGAATGGTCATACGTTTTATGCTGCGCAAAGATTCAATCGGTTTAATCTTGGCCATCACAAGAAGTGGGTTATTGATGTAGACAAATGCTCATGTACCCTTTCTTTTCATGTTTGTTATTACCAAAGAAGAAAAAAAGCCAGTCAGTCACTCAATAGTGTCTGACAGTGAAGTCTAGCAAGTAAACGGGTTTCCTTGCATAATTTGAATATGAGGACCCGCTAACGTTTACATTTCACAGATAGGACATAGGATATACATGACATATTCATAATTCCTGCAAAGTTCTACATAATTTGAGGTTGGCTGCAAAAGGGACATAGTATCTTTAAGAGATCGAGAACAAATGGCTCTATTTCGAGTTCAAATCCTGGATCAGATGGAGATTCAAGATGTTCGATCTGAATATTTATGAAAAAACTAAAGATAGCAACCCTAGATAAGCTGTGCTCATCAATCCCTATGTCCAGTGGCGTCGCCACAAGGGGCATAAAGGACACATGCCCCCCCATGAAATTACAAAAAAGGGGAAGACAGCTAATACCCCCATCGACACCCTAACACCCCCTCCCCAGCTCGACGGTATTGTTCTTTTGTCATTATTAGAATATGCACAATTTTGCCAAACCTCCTCGAAATATAACACACAATTCTCCGAATCTACAGCGACTTAATTACCACACATGCATTTATCATGTTAAAATATCACTGTGATGAATTTTTCGTATAATAGATTAATGTTGTTTTTGTTTTTGTTTGGTTTTCTACTTCCTTCAATGAGAGGTCCTTACTCACACAAGCTATCCACTCTGAAGTCTATGATGTTAAAATGTTGTTGACAATCTGAGAATGAAATTGGTAATACAATACCGTACCACAACATCACAACAGTTCAGCAAGAGTGTATATCCTGCTTCCTGTTCTGTAAAAGGTATGTAAATGAAGAGGAGACTTTGCATAATGAACCTCAAATAGTGACAACCATGTTCCAAGGTAACCTTAAGTTACTGATAATGATATAACAAGACAAAATCCGGTGCAAATACATAGCAGCTGTTTTTTTCTGCCCAGAAAATATATCTAATGGCTCTATTTCGAGTCCAAATCCTGGATCAGATGGATATTCAAGATGTTCGATCTGAATATTTATGAAAAACTAAAGAGAGTAACCTTAGAGAAGTGCTTATCAATCCCTATAATATGTCCAGTGGCGTCGCCACACGGTGCCAAAGGGACACATTCCCCCCATGAAATTACCAAAAAAATGGGATGACAGCTAAAAAGAAGATGATTTTACCCCATTGACACTCTAACGCCCCCCCCCCCAGCTCGACGGTATTGTTCTTTCCATTATTAGAACATGCACAAGTTTGCAAAACCTCCTCGAAATATAACACATAATTCTCCGAATCTACATCGACTTAATTACCACACATGCCTATATATATAATTATGTTCACATATTACTGTGATGAATTTTTCGCATAATTTTTCGCGTACAAGCTATACACCATGCAGACTTTGATGTTAGGATATTGTTGACAATCTGAGAATGAAATTGGTAATACAATACCGTACCACAACATCACAACAGTTCAGTAAGAGTTTACAAGGTATTTCCCATCTGAAAAAGAGAGAGAGAAAAATAAGGATTTTGAAATATTTCAATATTCCTAGGACTTTTTTCTAGTATCTTTCAATTGATTTTTTCCCTTTTCCGTTCAAGTAGAATTTGTGTGAAGGCTAAATTTCACTTTATTATGAATAGTTTTATCACCTCCCTACACTTTGCTCATGAACTCTCAATCTGTTGCGTATTGCAGATCCTGGTAATTGATGGCTTCTTATTAGATTAATCCTGGGTCTATTATCTCTCCTACCTTTCTTTGATTTCTCTTCAGTCTCGCTTAACGAGATACTAGGGACTTTTAGATTCACACGAAGACAATGGGGATTGCTACGATCGACGCCCTTTTAATGCACTGCCTTGAATGGACATCACACGTATTAGTCCACGCAAATCTAAAAGTCCCTAATGTTGCTAATTGATAACACCGATATAAACACTTAGTGCACCTGTTGAAACTCAAAGTAACATGTAAATCTTGACCAAGAGGCGTTGGAAAATACAGGCATGGTCCCTGGTACGTTTATCATAACCGAGGTGCTACTTCACACGAGACTGACAATAAATTGTTCCGCTCGACAACTTTTTCCGAGGGTCGTGAGATGTTGATCTCATGGACTGTCGCTCTCCTGGGATGTCGGTCTACTGGAGTGCCCTGCCGTTAATGTATAATGATAAACATTGGTATGAAGCTTTCTTCGGTGTTGGTGAAACTGAGCGGACTAGGCGGAATATGAAACGGAAAGCCTGTATCTAACATCTTTGGTTTTTGGGGTTGTCAACAGGAAAAGGAAACCTTCTTCTCATTAATAATATACATGTACATACGCACACCCGATAAGGACAATCACACATTTAAATTCACGCAACCGCATTCGCTTACTCCCGAGTAAGCGAGCAATGAAAATATTTGAACATATATTTTGTGAAATCAGAAGTATACAAATACATGTATGATAATGATGATAATAATAATATTCTTTACAAATTTAAATTTAAATCAAATGTGCATTGGCCTGTATGATTCAATGTCATTTCGTATTCATATTTCGGCACATTTCAGGCTTTGAATGTGAGTATGAGTAAAGCCTCGGTCACAAATGCCATTATGAACTGATACGAACGCCGTACAAACGATATTTAGACAATGGAAATTCGGGAAGACAATGGAAAAACAGGGAGATTCGTACGAACCTTTGTGACCGTAGCTTAATGTAAGCCATTATAAGGTTTTGATAACGCAAAGAAATAATATTTCACCATCCTCTGAACCGTCCTGTTGAATTCGGTTCCTTGCTGCTAAAAAGTTTTTTTCTCCTACAAATAGACGTTGGACCACAAGGCAACGGATTCGAAGTCCTATACCATAGAACTAATGTACTTTAGATTAGTCTTCATGTTCCACTCTTCACCAGAGTTAGGTAAGTGGGTACCTGGCAGGAAGAAATTCCCAGAACGCCATACAGTGCTTTATCTGGCAGCTGAGCTAAAGCCGGGTATTGATTTTATGGTACTTTGTATTTTAATAGCTAAGTAGTCAAAATTTGGAACATGTACAAAATATCTGCGTTATTTAAGTGCACCTATTATTATAAAAGTACGCAAAAGACATGTGAAATAATGATTTATAATTATGATCTATAACATTTATTTGATCGCCTGTTGTTTATCTTCTCTCTTGTATTCTATACCGCTGTTATTGTTGTAGTGGAAATGCGGACGTCATTATATGTATATAGCTATATTTCCTGGCAATGGTAGACTTTTCGTGGACATCATTCTCTCCCCAATCGCATAACTGCGTCATTGCTATATCCCCTTTCATACGTCTCAAGAACTTCGAACCTTAGATCTTGTTATTTCCTCGAGTCCCACTTACTTCAACATTTTGAGAGAAAAAAAGTACAACACGAGTCTCGGGGATAGTCAGATAAGGAAAGCGGGACACAATTACCGAAGGACGGGACGTTACCGTAAAATACCCATAAAAACTCTAAGATATCTACGAAAAGTCCACCACTGCCAGAAAACATACCTACCTAATGACATCCGTGTTTCTAATTCATTTTGATTATTCTCAAATCTCACCTCAATAGCTAGCTGATGGAAACAATGACTGTTTAGTGCACAGTTGTGAATGCTTGTTTCAAAATCCACCTACTTCAATCAAAAGGCGTCTCTTCTTCTTCATGAGGCGTTTTGGAAGGTTTTGAAGGTCCTATGACATTAACACGAGGCCGCCATCCATTTCCAGCCTAACCGCTCACGATGGTGGTCTCCTGCGTTCCAAATTACCTCTCTAATTTATTGAAAATATTTCATATTTCTTATGTTATTGTATGCTTCGTACATGTTTATCGAATTATATAATTGTACATGATTTTTCATTTAATTACTTTTGTAAACACTGTATTCATTGTATTTGTTATTGTTCGAAATTTTGTACTTTGACTTTGAATTTGTATATTTTGAACGCAGAAATAAAATCAATCAAACAAACACATTTTTAAGTGTGGTTGGATTATGAATGTATGAAATAGTCCTTTTGTAGTCCATATCGTTGCCCTAATGGGTACTGGATTAACTATCCTCTTTACTAGTATTTATATATTCCATGATGTCATAGTATTTCGTCATCGTATGTAGATCAATGAACAGACGTTCGTATTATACGATGAAATTGTCGGGTTTCGCGCCTTCTTCCTTGTTATACAAGTTCTTCAATTATATTTATGTTCCTACTTATAAATTGTATTGTTTGAACAGATGTCAAAAATATGTTTTCAAATTGAATGGAAGAAAATAAATGTTTATTTGAATTGAATTGAATTATCAAATGAGCTCCAGGCGGGTGAAAGCAGCGGTGGCAAATTTCCCTTGAGCGTATAAAAACAGCTAGTCCTCTCGTAGCAGTCGATATCTCTATTATAAGGCGCCCTGGCTTTGAAGGAATTTCTTCCTACTCAGGAGTGGGAATTCACTCTTTGAGAAAACATAATAAAAACTGTTTTGTTTTTGAAAGAAAATCTACGCCCAAAATAGTGGAACCCACTCTAAATAGAGTAATTTGAACCACTACTGTAGAGTGGATTCTACTATGATTTGGAGTGGATTCCACAATGATTTGGAGTGGATTCTACTATATATAAACGAAGTGATCCCTAATATTATACACCTAAAAGCGTTGATTTCAATTCCCTCTACATGAAGAGAGTACCGGGTATCCATTCACCTGGACGGAGAGTGGCAAACGTAAATAGATTAGAGTCTTGCCGAAGGACGTTGGTTTTTATGTTTTGCGCCTCCTTTGCAAAGACGGAGGGCCATCAATATCGATGTTAAATTGGTATTGTATTTGTATTCTTGTATTTTATTTATTTAATCACGGTTAAAAAGGCTGCTATCAACTAGAATCTGCTTTTCAGCAACGAATACAACAATTACATACAAAAGATATCACAACAAATATCATAACAACATAATAAGATTAAAACAAACATGATGAATTAAAAATTGCTTAGATAACAGCTTATTAAGGGGGTATATTATTTAAGAGAGGGATATAAAACGTGCGAATTAAGGTGTTTTAATTGGTAAAACGTGACAGGTCATTGGTAAATGACAGGTGTCTAATTACCGATTCAACCACTCCGATTGGAGTTGAAGAGTGATTGAAGGTGAGCAGTTATGTAAGTATGTCGGGCTAGGACATGGGAGACGGATAGATAGGAGAAATGCGATTGGAGAATGTGGAGGTTGAAAAAGGAGGAGGGGGAGACAGACAGAGACAGAAAGAAATAGAGGACGAGTTGAAGATTGTAAATCAGCTGTTACCATGGTGAGGGAGCCGAGGGCGATTGGCAATCGAGATCGAAAGGGTGAAGTGATAACTTAGAGATCGGTGGAGGACTGGAAAAATGATGGAGGGGCACATGCTGATGGCGGAAGATGGAGAGTGAAAGGGAGAGGTGGAGAGGAAAGAGGGAGATGAGTTAAAGAGAGAAGATGAGCTGTTATGTGAGCATGTCAGATCAGAGTATTAGAAACAGACGGGCAGGAAAACAGAACATGGAAATATGACGGAGGTGCAAAGTGAAAGGGGTGACTTGAAGAGAAGACAGAGAAATAGAGCAAGACGTGTTTAAGATTAAAGAGCATTTATGATACTATAGTATTCTAAAGCCTAATTATTATCTAATTATTCTCCCTAACCAGTGTAACCTGAAACTCATTATCTGTCTTTCAGTATTGATTTGATTTGATTTGATTTGATTTGATTTATTTATTTATTCACGGTAAAAGCCCAGTTCAGCTGTTAAGCTGTTACACAATGTGGCCGTGCATATACAATAAAAATACAAAGTAAACATAAGAAAACATATATCATATAAAGAATAACAAAATAGTAGAATAACTGATGACACACCGAGTAGAGATAAATTATATGAGTTCGTATGCATGTAAACGTAAATATAAAGTTTGTTATAAATTGGTTTTAAAACACATATTGTAAAGAAATATCAAAGAATTTTAACCACGACATAAATATGATAAAAGATGCTGAAATATTCATCATATTAACCCCCTATACATAAGAATATGCGCTTATATGGCAAACATACAGTACTGTCAAAG
>JAVYIG010011194.1:0-62661 GCA_035222895.1 Strongylocentrotus droebachiensis | reverse complement strand
GTTCTCTCTTTCTCTGCCAATCCAAAATATATTTGACTCCACTTGCATGGAAACATGTCAGGTAGAAACTACGGTTGCTGGTCTCCATCTAGTCGATATATCAAAGGAAGTTAATATATATCAACATGTGCCATTCTGATTGAAATCCGTGAGTTTTTAGTTTAAAACACTTTGAAACTTGCTTCTTCTGTAGTAAAAAAAAAAAATCATGAAAAGTCTTAGTGTCAGGAAAAACTGAACGAAGGTTCTTAAATCTCATTAGAATCCACCTCTATGAAAGATTACCGGTCTATCGCCCTCTATAGTAATGGAGATACAGTCAATGTATTGTTGGTATTTGTATCCCACCAAGTACAGTTTGATTAAAGAAAAGTGTCATTTCCGTATGCACCCCACAGTTCCTCCGGTCATTCAGCCCATCGAACCCCTCACCCTTCGACAAGGTCAACGAACTCAACTGATGTGTATCGTGACACGTGGGGATTACCCCATTCATTTCCGATGGCTTAAAGATGGTGAAACCATTCCTCATGGAGTCGGAATTGAGTTTGTAAACGGCACGTTCTCTAGCTCCTTGTTAATAGCTGATGCTTCTACTGTACATGATGGTCGTTACACATGTGAAGCAAGTAACTTAGCTGCTGCAGTCAACTATACGACAGCTCTTACTATACAAGGTAATATGTCTTTTCTTATTGCTTATGGCAAGGAGACTGTGTCCCTCAGGGGCGTACGCAGGGGGGGGGGTTGGGGGTTCAAACCCCCCCCCTTTGGCTTTTTTTTTTTTTTTTTTTTTTTTATTATAAAAAAAAAAAAAAAAAAAAAAAAATTATACCCACGGCTAACCTAAATAAGGTGACCTTACCCCCCCCCCCCCCCCAACGCCAAAAAATGTCAAATTTTGAAGTTTTGAGACCAAAAAAAAAAAAAAAGTGTCCGCTTACCCCCCCCCCGGCTTAATTTTTTGCGATTTTTTTTTGACCTCCAAAAAAAAAAAAAAAAAAGTGTCCGCTTACCCCCCCCCCCCCCCCCCCCCCCCCCCCCCCCCACTGAGCGACTTTTCGGCCGGCGCGATTTTCAAATTTTCGGGAGCAAAATATTTTGAAACCCCCCCCTTGAAAAAATCCTGCGTACGCCCCTGGTGTCCCTACATTTCAATAACACCTGAATACAAAGAATGTTGGTTATTTTCAACGGAATCTCGCAGCTTTTCTATTAAAATGCTTTGTTGTATTTTATTTCGTATCGTCTGAATCTTCCTCATGTTCTTTGGTAAGGAAGATTCCTGTTTGCCATTATGAGCCAGCTAGGGTTCTCTTATTGATTGTACTAATGGCATCATTCTTTATACCTCATCATACTAACGATGTATGATTCTCTTATACCATTATGGAAATAGTATGATTGGTTTACCGGTAAACGGTAGAATTACCTTATATCAGTATGAATTAAAGGTTATGATTGTTGTATACCGTTGTGATAATGGTTGGAGTATGCTACTGTCGTAATAGCATGATTACTTTTTACCATTATGGTAATGGTTTTGTCTTTCATTTCATTAATTAAGGATGTGATTACCCTTCGTTCATCTCATCTTTACTTCATATATGTGTACCTAATGTAGCTCGGTTCTGCCATGCGTTATGATGCTTATGGTAGACATCCAAAGTAACCAACATTAAGTGGCGCCATATCTACTCCTTCCTTCTTAGCGAGACCTAACTTGCAATGGCGTCCCTTTTTCGCGGGATTAGCAGATGGCAGCAAAATGTTTTCAAGACACCTTCAATTTGAAATTTTTTCAGAAATTAAGAATTTCTTGTAATAATTTTATTATATGCAAAGTGTATTTGTATAGTTTCAAGAAAAAATTAATTACGTATGAAAAAAAAAATCTTTATTTACCTTTCTAGTGGAAATGAAATAAATATAAATATGAATATGAATATGAATATGAATGTTAGCGGCTTATATATTTTTCATACTCAATGTCTTTGTTGTATTCATATATTCACAGTGCCACCACGATTCGTCGTGGAGCCTCACAACACAGCGGTAGTGCTCAATCATACCGTAGTGATTGCATGTATGGCTAACGGAAAACCAAACCCAGATGTTCAATGGAAGAAAGCCCCTGGTAAGAACTTCATCTATCTCTCTTCTCCTTGTTAACCGAATTATTCAGTGCCTTTCTCCACCTCCTCCTCCCCACACCTTTCTCTCTCTCTCTCTCTACATAGTTTCGTAATGATATTTCCATTCGCTAACTCTTTCTATATTTCATTAATACTGGTTATTCTCTTCTTTTTTATTTTTTAGATTCACCCTGAAAGACTTATAGTAGTGTTAAATCGTTTCAATTTGTTGTGTTAATTGCTTTAGTTGTATCCGTTGCTGACGTTTTTGATATAGAACTATATTCATTATTGACTTCATGACAGGTCCAATTACGACAACAAACTTCCGTGATCTCCCGGACGACCCCAGGTTTGAGATGCAAGAGAATGGATCCCTTGTGATCAGAGAAGCCCGCGTAGAGGATGCTGGGTATTATCTATGTCACATCAGTAACAGTGTTGGGATGGAGAGCAAGACAGCAACACTTACTGTTTTTGGTATGAAGCTAAATCAATTTCTTATGGATCGTACTAGAAGCTCGAAAATAGAGATATTAATAGATGCGTGTTCGTCTCCTCCAAAATTTCTTATTTATGCTTTAAAATGCATAAACATATTTACTTTGCGATGGCAATATTTTTTGTCGAATGTCGAAAAAAAAACACCTTTTGCCTGTTAATTTTTTGACTTAGCACATAATTATATATCACTAATTGCATCTGCGAATTATATTTTCTTTCCTTTACGCACGTCGGAATTTAAATGTTTTAAGATCATGAATTTTATTAGGTGTTTCGTTACTTGCCACATCTTGATGATGTTAGAAACCTAGCTATTCATAAAACCTATTTATGCGTTACATGAACACTTTATGTTTTATGTCTAGTTCCTGCTACGTTTGAGCAGCAGCAGCAGAACGTGACTGTTGAACTGACTGAGAGCATCACATTAGAATGCATAGCTACAGGTCATCAACCTCTAGAGATCATGTGGTCTAAGAATGATGTCCCTTTCAATCGACTAACCACTGCACGTTATGACATCGAGACAGTGACTGATGGGGATAGTGTATTATCTAGTATGACTATCTTCTCTGCTGTTCGTGATGATACAGCCACGTATATCTGTCTGGCTCAGAATCTACATGGTGCTGATGAACACGTTATCCAGCTTTGGGTACAAGGTATGACTCACTTACTAAATCCATTTTTGTCCATAAGATAGGGAACTTTTCGCACGAAGCCTTTCTCAATTGTCCTTCTTTTCATTTTCACGTATTATTTCAATCTAGAGGCGATTTGGGCACTAAATGCTTCCTTGGGGAACTCCGCATCTTATCGACAGGAATTATTATCTCACATTGAGTATTGTTACCACTTGATGTCAAGTAGACGGGTATTACCAAAGTCGTGCTATGCAGGTCGTCTTAAAGGCACACTGTCCTACTTGTAGCTACTTGCTCCCTCTATATAGAAAACTTCCCAAATCGGTGCCTGTTGGTCCCCCATGATCCTCTTTTTCTTATGTTAAATGAGAGCTGAGTTAATGAGATAGCCACCTGTCACACTGATCTCACTGGCTCGCTGTGTGGTCTAATCCCTTCTAGCTGCAGTAGTAACGCCTACCTTTAAGGCTAATTCTATTTAAATTCTTTAAAATAATTTCATGTTTCATGTACCGTATCAAACTTTGCTTTTTGAGAAACGTTAGTCATCAACAAAACATACAAACGAATCACCGTTTTCTAATAAAAGGTACCGTTATATATTGAGAATATATAGAGGGCGTGATGTTAGGATGAAATGCAGAAGATAGATGTCTGCATCTCAAAATCAAAATGAAAATATAAATAGATTAAAATCTTTCTGATACTGTTGTTAAATATGACAGTAGGGCCTAAGTACATAAATTACAAAGTGTCAGTTCTCTGTAATGAGATCGTACATTCTCTTCACGTAAGATTGATCTTGCCAATTTCTTTTTTACGTGGGTTTCTTACAGAAAAACCCGAGCCCCCTACAGACTTACACGTTGTTAACAAGACAAGCAGAGGTGTGTTATTGTCATGGCAACCATCATTTGACGGCAACAGTCCTGTGACGGGTTTCACACTTGAATACAAGAACGCATCAGGTGAGAGTAACTTAATACTTAAAGGTAATACAAAGTTTTTGGGAAATTTTGAAAATTGGGTGGATAGTGATTCTTTACAATTTTGATATATTTGGATGCTCCTGTGGATGTATTATAAGCACTAGAAAATTTAGCCCCTAAAACACTACTGCTTTCGAGAAAAATTGAATATAAAAATTGACCGGTGCTCCCGGTAAATTTTGATAAATTTCAAATAGTGCCTACGGCAAAAACAATGGTGGCTGCGACCATGAAAATTTCAGAATATGTAGTTGAGATATATAATTTCCAAATGGGAATAGCTAATCGGTTAATTTTAGTCGATAAACATTATTTTATGGCTTAATTAATATCTTGACCTTGAGAGGGAAATATACAACATAAAGAGTTTATTATTTACAATTTCATAACTTTAGACTCGATTTCAACCGCGACAACGATCAATGAATATTGTAGGATCGCATATGCTTCCAATATATTCATTTGACCAACATTCATGACCCCATACCAAAACTTTGTAATACCTTTAAACAATTGTAGGATAGATATATCGTGACTCGTTCATGGCACATAAACCCTTCATCTCCTGCACCGGTCGAACGGTTCTTGTGCGTTTGTTAACGGATTAAGTTAATTAAATCAATCGTTAATCAGTTTCACTATTCATTATTCGGTGCGCGATCTTGACGTAATAAAAATACATTTATGAGAGAATGGCGTTACGTATCCCCTGACATGTTTACCTCGTATTTAAAAAATAAGCCATAAAATATATGTTTCTCTTTTCTTAGATGCATGGCAAACGGGTCTACCCCAGGAACATGTACCAGCGGATTTAATTGGATATCAATACAGTATCAAGCATCTTCATCCTGCATACACCTACCATGTGAGGATATTCGCCTTCAATGCGATCGGAATCAGTGATCCAAGCAAAGAAATTCTCTTTGATACGGAAGAAGAAGGTTGGTATTTTTAAGGGGTAGCGTAGATACGAGGGAGGATAAATGGGCACGTGCCCCTTAATCGAAGTTGGGAAAAGTAGATCTCAATCAGAGAAAAGGAGAGAGAGAGAGAGAGGGAGAAACTGAGGGAAAACCCTCGCACGCCCTAAATGTGGGTCTAGTTATTGTATCTATTGCCTTGTTTATGATAAGAATTAAAGTCAGGAATAGAGATAGTGCACAAATTCATGAAATATCACTTTAAAACATCTGTATAATGACGAAGTTCATATGAGTGTTATAATAATTGTGTACAATAATTGTGTAGTCGCCCGTATGGAATGATATTATGTATATATGAAATCACATGTGTGTGGCACTCTTTTATTTCAGCACCATCTGGGATTCCTTTGAACATTGAGATCGAAGCCTTGAGTTCTCAAAGCATTCAGATAACATGGAGGGTAAGCATTCAATGTGTTCCTCATAATTCACATATATATCTTATCGGTAAAAAAGAAAGATTTTCCTTTTTATCACAGCGCAGCAGAGTATATAGTAGCTGCCTTATATAAATTGATCTAATTGTTATTATTATTATTTTGCCTTTCCGATTTAAAAAAGAATAATTAAAAGTGAAAGTATATTGTGACTATTATTTTCTTTTCTGAACCATTTAGCTCAGGTGTCAACGTTAAACAACTGCATTCATTGGAATCATCTTTTTTAATATTAACATTTTATAATACCATAATACCATCACTATTATTCCAATGTCGTAATGCTGATAATTCATGAAGTTATTGGTTTTATCATTATTCTATCATTTATCATGATATTTTTCCAATTCATAGCAACCTCGAGCCGACCTTCAGAACGGTTTTCTTCTGGGATATCACATTCAATATTGTGATCCAGATTCACCCTTTCAATCTCGCATAGTTCCAGTTGAGACTAATTACATTGAGAGTCGTACACTCACTAATCTCAAAAAGTTCACTCGCTACACCATCCAACTGAGGGCTTATAATCGTGTCAATGTTGGGCCCTGGTCTCCTCAACAGTTTGTTACTACCCTTGAAGATGGTAAGGCTCAACACATTCTCATACCCTCTCATACCCTATCTCCCGCGGCAGATTACATTATCTGATTTGATAATTTGCCGAAGAAACTTGTTACGTATCTTAACATAATGAAAATAAACAGAATATACATATTTGGGATTTGTTTTATTTTTTGTAAATGCTGATTCAGCTAAGCCAATTTCTAAGAACCCGAATAAACGACTTTATATACATTCTGTTTACATATTTGTATGTGCTCTTTTATTCAGTTATTGTATCTGGAAAAGTGCGGAAATTAGATGAATAACAAATATTCAAAATGATGACGCTTTCTTACGCCAATGTAATTGGAGTGGCACAAACTGAAGGTCTCGAAATACCTTCGTGTCTCCCAATTTTCAGTTTCTCCCTGATACCTTTCCTTATCTGTCTCCGTTCATTGCTGTGTATACATCTACGTGTTTCCTTTTTTTCTTTCGATCGATATTTCCCTATCTAACAATCCAACTTTCTCCACTTTTGATCTCCATTCTAGTTCCCAGTGAGGCTCCTCATGATGTGTCTGCGAGATCAGTCGGGTCTACAAATATTATGGTCTTCTGGAATGCACCTGATCAAGTGTCTTTGAATGGAATACTGCAAGGATACAGAGTCTATTACAGGCCAATCAGAGAGAACGAAGGTAGGTTACCAATGATACAGAGTCTACTACAGACCAACCAGAGAAAACGATGGTGTACCATAGTCACAGATGTGCCGTCATAGGTTTAGATTGTTATGACAATTGCAATATATCCCTATGAAAACCAATTTCAGAATCAAATATTTTTCTCTAGACGTGTCAGTGGCTTTCTATTTAAAGAAAATGTCTGTCATATTGTCATGATCAATATAATAATGAATGAGTCGCAAATGATGTCCTATATATTAATTTGGTTTTCTCGGTAGAGGAAAGGGGTCGGACAAAATGGCCTACTCGTTTTCCCTTTAAGTATTCTTGTTGGGGACGTTCAATACATCAAGGTTTTTTCCGTCTTTTTCTTTTTCTGAAGACGAACTGGACTACCAAATCTACGAAACGACGGAGTTATTTGCTGAGCTGCACAACCTACAGAAGTTCACCAATTACAGTTTATCAGTGGTTGCTCATACACGGGTCGGGGAAGGAGTGAGAAGCGAAGAGAAGATAGTAAGGACAGAACAAGACGGTAAGATGGTCAACAGTAGAGTACGGTGATGAAGGTCAACAACAATGTCTGTTGGATTTACAGGAAACAAATCATATGCAGTAGTTTGAGTTCGGTTTGATAAGAAAATGCAAAAACATAAAGTGATGTTTTCTTCTGCGAAGTAAGTCTGAAATAATTGTATTATCAATTCTATTTGATTTATGAAAATATACGAGGAAGTAGTCAAAGGACTAATCGTACAATCCTTACCGTATCTGCACAACGACCCTAGGACAATTGCTTCAGGAGAATTACCCTCGGACAAAAACAATGTGCACAATTGCTCTCACCGGACACATCCACCCTAGAGGTGATGGTCCAGGACCAGGAGGCAGATGTCCTGAAATCGTCATATATATTTTTTGTATAATGAAAATTTTGTTTTGTTAGATCATGCACGAATCATTATCTTTGTTTGCAGTTTGAAGTAGTTAAAAAAACAAATAATTAGTAATTACCAGAAGTACTTCTGCACTTTCTCTCCCTCTCTCTCTTCAGTTCCTGAAGCACCAGCTGATATCAAGGCTCATGCTGCATCACCTACCAGTATCATGGTATCTTGGCTTCCTCCACTTTATCTCAATGGAATCATAACACACTATCATCTTAACATCCAGTATCGAGAAGGGGAAAACGAGGTTAGAGCAAATCATTCATCTAAAGGGTTTGAATTTATTTGATAAAATTAGAATACACAAACAAAGTAATCATGAAATGATTATAGAATTGCGTGGTTGAAACTTACTGGTAGTAGTTTTGACATTCGTCAACTATCTTCCACAGGCCGAGAAAAGTCAAATCAATAAATTCTAAACAAGGAAATTGTCAATGGCGGGAATATCAATTATGTTGTTTATAACTAATTCACTCCAAATAATCGACCTTAACGTCTCTGATTCCCTCCGACATGTTTGTTACTGTCTTCCGTCAGGTAGCGGGAAGTAGAGCTATGATATGCCTATTGAAGATCAAAGTAAAGCCTACTTTCGCACCAATGAATTTCCTTAACCGGATGCCTCATCTTTGTGTAGGCCTGTATTTCTATGATTACATAATCATTAAATGTAATGTTTGTGGCAATTGAATGAAACTAGTATGATCTTGATCTTGTGGCAGGTGCGACAAGAAAAGGAGCTGGATCCTACCACATATTACTATCTAGTTGAAGACTTACAGACAGATTATGAGTATGACTTCTGGGTAAAGGCAAGCACGATAGCGGGACAGGGAGAGTCAAGTCGAATCGCTACTGAGATACCCATGTCTAGAGGTAAGATTCCCCTTTAAAATCTGCATGAAGACGAGTTGAATTTCAAATTCTCTAATTGGTTATATCAATTTATATGATTGTATTGTTTATTCAAACTCGTTGAATAATAAAATACAAATGTGATTTTTTTAACGTAAACGCTTTATCGTTCATTTCATAATTATGGTCTTAAAGCGATTCTAATTTCCCAAGGTTTCAATTTGCTTATGTCATCAAGGAAACAATTTTACACGCAGACTATATTTTTGTAAATCTAAACGAAGCAATCTGGGTTTTTCTACATGTACATCTTTCATTCATGTAAAATAATAAACAAATGACAATGATTATTTTCCTCAGTACCTGCTCGCATCATGTCCTTTTCAACGACCTTAATGACTCCATGGAAACGAGGTGTGACCTTAGATTGTCTTCCGGTAGGAGACCCTGTGCTGACTGTAGAATGGAAGAAGAACAGGTAAGCTACAACCACCACAGCTAGGTATAATAATACATAGGGTTATGAATAAGGTCCAGACTCTATAGAGTATTCATACTTAGCTGGGTATTGATGTACAAAGTATTGTAGCTATATAATTATGTAGATTGAGAATTTTGCTTGTAATCAAACAAAGTTATGGGTCGAAGTATCACTACAGGAGGAAGAAGTTTAATCAGCAAGAAGTTGCGGTTATCCTTAATCCAAATTAATGTCAGTATACAATTATAGATTTCCTTACGTGTTTATTACATAGTCTGAATATTTATGCGATGGCAATTTTGGATTGCATGTTGCGCCATGTTTTAAGACCAGACTGATTGCATATAAAGCCTCGGTCAAAAATGCCATTACGAACTGCTACGAACGCCGTATGAACGATTTTCAGAAAATGGAAATTCGGGAAGACAATGGAAAAACAGGGAGATTCGTACGAAATTATCGTTCGTACGAACCTTTGTGACCGTAGCATTACCTGAAGTTGTAGAACTACACTCTGAAGATAAACGCCGATGTCTAACTTTGACTGCAGGTTGCCTAACGTGTTGAAACCTGACGGACGAATAGATATCCTGGAGAATGGATCTCTCGTCATCCAATCAGTGCAGTCAACGGACGCAGGAAACTACACCTGTCGTGCGATCAATGAATATGGGTCTTCAGATTCTATCACTGTACGGGTTCAAGTACTGGGTAAGTAGTCCGAAAGATTGGTTACTGCATGCGCATGCGCCCCAGTGCATGCTGAACTGGTGCAGGCATGGACGGATTGCTGCATGTTATGTACTTGCATGAATATAATTATCTTTCCCTCTTTTGAATACTTAAATGGAATAAACTTCCATAAATATTGAATCTATAATTATCTTTTGTTATAAAAGCTTGCTGTGAGCTCGCATGTGTAGGCCACATCATGGGAAAATAATACTTAATAAACATGATAATTCGATAAAATCTTTCTAATGCAATTTAATCAAGTGCATGTAGCATGAGGGAAACGTATTATAATATAGAAAACGTGCATGCTCCTCCCAAACCCGCATGATTTATAAATATTTTGCATGATTTCATTAAAGAATTAATTGATTAATCAGCCCATATGACAATATCTAACGTGTGTATATATTACATTGTGCATGGTTTGGACTTGACCTAATTTGCATATTTCTCTGACGTCACGCCCGGTGCAGTGGTGAACGATACGACGGGTAGTAAGTACCTCATTGCTTCCATCACTCAGTTCAGACAAATGTTTTCATTATCTACTGTGAACCAAAATGCCTTTTATTCGTTTAGGCGAATAATGTGATGCAATGGCATAGATTTATATGGATTTTAGAGCATTAATCTCCCATTTTGTTTAAGTATTGCTTACAATAAAACCTACTACCGAATTTCCACAGTTTGGACAGTTTCAACCAGTTTGAACCATTCACATTGATACAACATTACATTCCTTTCGTCGAGACGGAATAAAACACCTTTTGGTTCGCATTAGACAAATTGTTATGTGCGAGCAAGAAGAGCGTTAACACTTTGTAAGCTAAAACTTAACGCCCTTCTTCTCTCAGACGATATATTATATGTTTGAATAGTTTGATGTAAAGAAAAACATGTTTGATCTGATTACCACTGCTATGATTTGCTCAGTATAGAATCCTATCTCACAAAATGCTTTCTTCATCTGCAATCCAATTTCTAGGTACAAAATGTAATTCATACTGTAAGAAATGCGTTCAAAATTAAGAACGTTGGATAGGTCTACCCTTTTCATATTCATTTTGACTAGCTATTTGTCTGAAATATTAGCGGTACAAAGATTGTTTAAATGAAAGACAAATTACTGAAATAATTGGTAGATTTTGATCAAACATTGTAATTTCTTCATTAAAATTTTGTTTTAGGCAAACGTGTAGAAAAATAGTAGATGACTGTCTCTGTGTTGTTCTCTCATCATATGATGTTTAGTGCGTATATGTTGTTTTGTAGGCCGAAGAATATCCCTTCATGACCGACACCTCTGACTATTATCATGGAAATAAAACAATTACAATCAATACAACGCACTACAACTATCAACCCTGACTAACACAATATGTTTCCCACACACTAAATTGACCATACGACCACACCGTGACTCAAACAATCCGACTCTTACACGAATCCCACACCGGGTCTCCCACACTCAGAGTCCCACACCTGGACTCCCACACTCTGACTACTACGCCCGGACTTCCACACCCTGACTCCCACATTCTGACTCCCACACTTGGACTCCCATACTCTGAATCCCACAAATGGACTCCCACACTCTGAATCCAACAATTGGACTCCCACACCCTGAATCCCACACTCTGAATCCCACACCGGGTCTCCAACACCTTGCCTCCCACGCCCGGACTCCCACACTCTGAATCCCACAATTGGACTCCCACACTCTGACTGCCACACTCTGAATCCCACAATTGGACTCCCACACTCTGACTCCCACACTTGGACTCCCACACTCTGACTCCTACACTTGGACTCCCACACTCTGAATCCCGCACTTGGAATCCCACACTCTGACTCCCACACTTGGAATCCCACACTTTGACTCCCACACTCTGACTCCCACACTCGGACTCCCACACTTGGACTCCCACACTCGGACTCCCACACTTGGACTCCCACACTCGGACTCCCACACTCTGACTCCCACACTCTGAATCCCACACTCTGACTCCCACACTTTGAATCCCCCACTCTGAATCCCTCACCCGGGCTCCCATACCTAGACTCCCACAATCTGGCTCCCACCCTCTGCCTCCCACACTCTGACTCCCACACTCTGACTCCCCAACTCTGACTCCCCAACTCTGACTCCCCAACTCTGACTCCCCCACTCGGAGTCCCCCATTCTGAATTCCTCACTCGGACTCCCACACTTGGACTCCCACACTCGGACTCCCACACTCTGACTCCCACAACCGGACTCCCACACTCTGAATCCCCCACTCTGAATAACCCACTCTGAACCCCTCACCCGGACTCCCATACCTAGACTCCCATAATCTGGCTCCCACCCTCTGCCTCCCACACTCTGATTCCCTTACACGGACTCCCACACTCTGACTCCCACACTTTGAATCCCCCACTGAGTCCTGGGCCATGACAAAGAATGACAGAAAGAGAGTTGATGCCTTTGAAATGTGGTGCTACAGGAGGCTGTTGCAGGTGTCATGGAAAGATAAACAGACAAATGTGTGGGTCCTGGAAAAGATTGGAACAGGCTTGACCATCAGAAGGGGAATCATGGAAAGAAAATTAAACTATTTTGGGCACCTTGTTAGGAGATCTGAAGGTGTTGAGAAGCAAATACTGCAAGGAGCAGTCAAAGGAAAACGGGGTAGAGGTCGTCCACCAATATCTTGGACTGAAATATCAAGAAAGTGTCTGGACAAGGAATGAAAGGTGCAATACAAATGGCAGGTGAAAGAGTTGCATGGCGTGCTCTCGTGAAGGCCACAGCAGCGCTTTACAGCGCCACCTGAAGTTGATGATGATGATGATGAATTCCTCACCCGAACTTCCACACTCGGACACCCGAATCCTAACTACCACACCTTAACTAGTACTCCCTGACCAGTATGCCTCACACGATTTCAGCCTCATTCAGAAAATTAACAATTTTCCAAAGGATGTTGGTAGTCCTCGTAAAAAATTGAATGGGTATGCAATTAACGGAGAGGTTTTTGTTTAGGAAAGGCTGACCAAAATATCCTCTTTTGGCTAAGTTCAAATGTATTTAATATCTAAATAGGAATACATTAACATTTATTAAATATTTTGCTTACACTGCCGTTCTAACAGGTATCCATCTTGCTGTGCACGCTCTTGCATGTATGATGTTTGCATGATTATGTCTTTTCGATCTGTTCTCCAAATATGACTATATATAAAGTTATATGAAATGTAACTCTGTACTAAATTCATGTTTGACTTATTTACTATGAAAGTGGAATATGGTATTTGAATTTCGTTTTGCACACATGTATTGTTAGGTCCACGTGGTAAGTAAACAATTGAAATCGAATGTAAGCTGATTCAATTTAAGTTTATTTATTTTATGTGAGTATCTTGGATTTTATCTTTTCACTTATCAATGTCAACTGCATTTACTCTAGTGTATAATAAACATCTAAATGATGCCTTTACGATTTCACGGGGAAAATACAGTTAATAGTTTCAAATGACATCTTATCAAGATTCTCATAATGTATACATCTTATGTTTAATCCTTACCCCAGATAACATTTATTGTATTTCATCACTCGCACTTACAGATAAAATTAATGATAGTTGATAGTTTTATACATATAACAGGGCTGGTATTGGAATTATAGTTATAGAGTTTAAAGGAAACCTTACCCCCCCCCCAACAAAAGAGGTTAAGGTATGCTGAAAGATGAAATTGTTCCTGCTTATTGATCTCCCATATTTCTAAGGAACATTTACAACAAATATATAAATGAAGATATTCTTGACATAAGTAATATCTTTTAGCGTGATGAGACGGAGCAATTTTTTTGATAATATGACATACCAGGTGCATTGTAACTGTACCATGCACCAAGCTCTAGTTGGAGAGACGTTTAAATTAAAAAACGAAACCCATACCATTAATGAGAGGGAAATCATATCTCAGAAGGCGAGAAAAAAAATGGTGAAAAATATATATTTTTAGGGAAATAATCATAAGTCATTTATTTAAAAAATACTAGCATATAGCAGTTTACAAATCTAATTCATTTTGGGGATCCTTCACCCTAGAAGAGCGCCAACTTATATTATGCAGTATGCGATTTGACTATTATGGTACAAAAGATATTCTAGCACACACGTGGGAAGTAAGCAAGCAACAATCAATTTGAAGACGTTTACTACATAAACGGCCTCACCTAGTACGCCACGTTACCATGAAATGGAGATGCCCATGCCATTCCCAGAAACTAAACAATACGCTTAGAACATGATTCTTTATACCGCTTTCATTCACGTTGACAGAGAATCTTGTAGATCAATTAGCAAAAATACAATAAATTTCTCAGAATGAGTAAAGTTGCTTCTTTGGGTGAACTTTTTATTCTAAGTTTCAGTTTCTTTAGTTAGTACGTTATATTTTAAATGCATCAATTGAGTTCATGTATATTTTCTAAATATTGCTTCCTTTATAATTGATATTAATAGCCCCTCCTAATCCGCCACAACTTACCATTGGCTCAACATCTAACAACGCAATCAAGGTCAACTGGAGGTCAACTGGTAATGGAGGCTCGTCGATTGTAGGTAAGTTAACTGAAATATATCACTGTGAAAGACTAACATATTAAAAATTAGTATTGGATGGTAAAGTTGAAAAATCGAAAAAGATAAAATATTAAAGGAACATGAAATTAGCTATAGCTTTTGCATATCCGACTGATACAGTAGTCGTGTCCAAATTCCTCTCAATTTGCCCACATTTGTTTGCCAACTTGCCACAGAATAACCGCATCCAACACACCTTTGTTTGTTTTCCAAATCTTTGACTTTTTAACGCCAGCATTATTTACCTGAATTAGTAAACTTTGTTGTATCCACCGTATTCATAAAACTGAGTTACTTCACAGGAAAGGCTTTTAAAACTGTCTCGCACTTTTACAAGAGTAAGTATTGGAGATTGTACTTTGTTGAAATATTGGGGGTTGATATACGTTTGATTTCCTGTTACAGCCTTTCAGCTACTCTATCAACGGACACACGAGCAGACATGGGAACGCTTTGATGTGAATGCTTCTCTTCGTAGCTTCCGTGCTACTGATCTGCTATGTGGTACTGGATATAGGTTTTATATCACAGCTCGTAACAAGCTGGGTGTGGGTAAACCCAGTGATATACTCTCAGTCAGCACTCAAGGAGAAAGTAAGTGTATATATATATATATACAAATCATATTACTAATATCACAGCTAGCCTTTGGCTCTGGATATGAAGAAAATTGAAACTTTTACAATTAGACTCATACTAAATGTCCAAGTTATAAAGAACATACAATTGCAATAGGAGAGGAATATTATTGGTAAAGTAACAAAGCTCAAATTGGAATTTTTTATATTAATTTAGGTAGAATTTGTTTGTCATTCTTTGTTATAATATAAATACAAAACAGGCCTATTATTCCTGGAAAAATTTAGAATTTAAAGTGCAGTCACACGTTGGAATATACAATGGTATACCAAATAAATAAAGGCGTCCTTGAACTAAACAGAACAGGAGACTTTACAAATTTAAACCGAGACTATTTACTGGAAAATGTTACTGCAATTTTTTTGATGGCTTTTGCTGTTCAGATAAAACTGCATATTTCTCTAGTTTTGAACGAGGTAATATTGAAGTTTGAAGCTTGACATTAAAATACTATATATTCGTTTAATACCATACTGCTAGTCACTTTTAATAGGCGTGGCACAAACGAATAGCCGCCCGTGGCGTCACTAAAACGGGACTTGTTTCTTATCAGCAGTCTTATGCATTACAGTCTCCAAAATTGTTGGGCTTTCGCTTTATATTAAGCTTTTCAGACATTCCTATTTACATGGAAACCATTAAGTATTCTGGAGTTTATAACTTTCCTTTGATTTATTTCATCCCTAGATATGTATAAGAAGTGAACTTTATTTTTGCTATTGTTCTCATTCTTCTCTATCTTCTAGTTCCCATACCGCCCTCAACGGATAAGATCGTACCATTCACTAATGCTTCCAGTATTACATTAGTGTTGGCAAGCTGGCAGAGTGGTGGATGCCCCATCGAGTCTTATAGCATTCAGTACCAGGTTTGGATTTATAATTTTACTTTTATTAATTCTAAATCATTTATTTTCAACCATTCACGAGTTGTCATTTTCGAAATATGTAATGAACTAACATCGGTGTAGTCAGTATTCCTTTTTTCATACTCCGAATTTCATTTTAAACCATCAAAAGTTATGTTTCAGTCTTGAATCGTTAATTTTAAAATAGTGTTGAGAAAGAAGTATTATAATGACTCGCTGGAGAAACATTGTCATTTATCAATATTCAATAATTGAAGATTTGAAATTCGCAGGAGGCTGGAAAAAGCACACATTGTATAGTTCAAGGAGATCAAAATATATTGAATATTTGGAGCTTTTTTTGATTTCGACCACTATTCTCTTTTATTATCATTATTCGATTTGTGCCAAATCAAGGTCATAATCGATAATCAAAACAGACCAATCCTGCCGTGCATCGTACCTGACATTTATAATTTATAGAAATAGAGAACTTAAAAAACCACCCTCTTTTAATGAAATAAAGAATAGTATAATAGGGGATAAAGTAGAAGAAAGGAAATTGGCAGCAATGAGGGGAACTCTCACTATTCATTTTTCTAAATGGGAAAACCTGAGTATTAGACAAACAATTGGAACCCAGAGCCAGTCGTCCACCGGTTAAGAGGGGGGGGGGGGGGGGGGGGAGGGGGATAAGGGAGAGGTCGGGTAGGGTAGAGTTAACAAAAAGAGAAAACTTTTTTCTCAGGACAACAGTATAAAAGAAGTATAAGTTGCTACATTGTTAAAACACAAATTTTGGATATATAACTGCATATGTTTTCTTTGAAAATATGAATTTTTGTGTCGAATATGATGTATAGGAACTAACTATGTAAGTTTTCTTTGAAGCCGTTTGTAAGACAAAAATTTATACTGATTTATAATGTCATCACATTTGCAGTGAGCGTTACATATGATGATTGTAATTTGTACTATGATTATAATTTGTTTCAAGAGAGAAAAGAATAAAAACTGACCATACAAAAAAAAAAAAAAAATTGAAGTGGGTTGAAAGAGGGGCTCTGGAACTTCATCTGTGAGTGTGATGCACAATGGTATAGTTACACACCCGTATGGGTAACTGCCTTGACAAAAACTTTTCCCGCCAAAAAACTTTCCCGCAAATATTTTGCTGTAATGTTTGAAACTCCTATGAAAAAGACCACACTACAATATCAAGGTCATACAAATGAAAGTAAAGAAAAAACTTGCATTGCAATTACGTAGCAGCAAAAGATGTTTCTACTTTCCATGACCTTGTAGTATTGCACTTGAACGACTCATAATGGTATCGTTACCTACCTCACAGGTACTAGGAGTAGATGATTGGGAGAATATTGCAAATAATCTGCCTGGAAATACGAGAGATTATACAGTAGATGACCTTCGACCTTTGACGTGGTATCAGTTCCGGGTCACAGCAGTGAATACAGCTGGTCCGAGCGTGTATCCCTTCCGGGTCTCTACCGTAGCATTCAGTGGATCAGGTATAGTATATCTTTAAGGTTTATACCGTATTTAGTGAAGTAACTACGTGAGGTGTCTCTTTAAATTTGCCCCCCTCCCCTACAAATTCAGTCCTATGTAGAGATTTGGCGGTTTCAAGAGAAACGTCTCCTTATTAAAAGAGGGCGGATCCAGTATCGTCAAAATTAAAGAGTGAGGAATCTTTTAGAAAATTGTTAAGGCCCGTGGTTCCCGTAACAATGTTATATCACCTACGATCACGGGGGAATATTGTTACTTTTACATCGCTGGTCTCTTTTCGGTGATGCTAATTGAGCAAGAATATTGTCATATAGTAGTGCAGTTACAGCATGTACCTCTTTATCAACTCCGTGATAGCTCTAACATATTTGTTTCGTTGTATAAAAAGAGAGGACGATTTGGTCCTAAACGGTATACTGTCCACTTAAAGAAGAAACAATATGCTTAACATGCTGAGAGAAACAGGGATTCAGACAAATGAGATAATAGCAGGTTGCTTGTAATTGTTATTGTGCATTTTTTCATAGTGTTATTTTCAACTTCGCATTATATGTACAGGTACAGCACCTCCAATCAAACAAAGCACGTCAAGACCTTTAGCATTCTATGAAGACCCTCGCTTGTTTGGACCAATCCTTGGTATTCTTACACTCTTCGTCATACTCGGTTTCATCAGTTACTTCATTCATGGTTGTCGTCGACGTCGTAAGAAGTCGGTCAAATCCCAACATGTCGTCGTTGAAACGCTGAGTGGACGTGAAAGCAATGGAAACTCACCGTCGTAAGTATTAACTGTCCTATTATTTATCATGTTTGCCTAGAAATTCAAAATAGTTGGATGGCTATCGAATGTGAATCTTTATTCTAAGATAATCAAATACAAGTAGGTTTATTACCAGTATGACGACAATGATGCAAGATGCTTAGTAATATTATTAACCCTGTATCACTCAGCGATGGTGCCGTCAACACAGCTTTCATTGTTATCTTTTTCACAGACAGCAAAACAATAACCGTCCCACTGTACACTTACCGCCAGAGAGGGAGCCCTTCTTGGGAGCTTATGAGAGAGCTGAAACAATAGCTGTGAGACAAACACCCTGGATATTCAATGCTGACGAAGGTAATGAAAAGTGATCATGATCTAAGAATCTAAGTTGAGCTTCTTTGTCTCGCTGATCCTCCTTTCTTCGTTTTGTTCTTCCTTTCTTTCTTCCCTTCTTCTTCTTCTTTCTTCCCTTCTTCTTCTTCTTCTTCTTCTTCTTCTTCTTCTTCTTCTTCTTCTCCTTCGTCTTGTCCTTGTTCTTTTCTACTTCTTATTCCTATCGGTATAACTATCACTACATGCATATTCTGTACCCATTTTATTTTGCTGCTTAACTGCAAATATTATAATCTAATTCATTTATGTTTAAATACAGTTTGTAGGAAATTGTTTGTATTGCAAATTATGTTTTTGCTAAGCGATTACTAATTTTCCAATGTGTTTATTTGTTCATTGTAGAAGAAGGTGATTATGCGAGTGAGCCTCGTCGTCATCGCGGACTAGCTGATCCATACGCTACCTTTGACTATCACGATGGATCTATCTATCCCAGTATGAGTACGTTTAGATCTGATGGGTCTAGTGCTAGTCTCAGTGACTGTGGTCTAATGATACACGATGAACGACTCTATGATATCCCTCCTGAAGAGATTGCTCACAGAGGTAAGTAACAACAACATCAGTAAAATGTCAATAATATAATGATAATAATATTAAGCTTTTATATCGATTCATACAAATGTCTCTAAGCGCTTTACAAATATACTATTACCCCGGTCATGGATGTAGTAAAAAAAAAAAAAATCTCATGAAAAGAACTGTTTCTAATATGACGATGTTATGTCAGAACGGATCACCGTTGTTTTAGTGACTTTTTGTTATTGATGACGCTTTGTCGAAAGGGCAAGTTAATTTCGTTTTTCTTTTTAAAGAATAGAATCAATGTTTCACATGTAAATGGAAAATGTGCATTATCGTTACTTTAATGTATTATAAGATTGCTGTGAGATGTTACGAGGAGGCACCTTCAAATGTATTCCTTTTTCTAACAAACTATTTTTTAGGATACTGTCGTCGTTATCACACGTATGCACGCCTTGATGACGTCAGACCTGTACACGCAGGAAGTAAATCAGATGGACCTGGGTCACAGGCAGATAGTTCCTCCTCTCCATCAAGAGGTATCTCATTGCACAGTAATCAAGTAGTTAGTCCATGTCTCAAGCAGATTTATTATGGAGTGTTAATCCTCTGATTGATTGAGAACCAATTCTTCATAATCTATTTGCATCGCTTAAAATGGAAATCCACAATCATGATATTAAGTCAGAAAAGTAATAGAAACCGATCTGTGAACGTGTGATAGGAATGCAATAAAAAATGGACAACGTAATCGAGACTTTGATACAATGAACTTGAAGCAATGGCAATAGCATTATCAAGCACTTTTTGAAATGTACGAAAATACAATGACGTATTACGTAATCGGAGCATGATTTCTATGGGATATACACTTGGGTATTTAAAGGGAGTGGGTAGTCAGTTTCCATGTGCAGAAGGCCATAATTCGCTGACACCAGACTTGGTGGAAATACCATTAATGGGAGTACAAATCTGCACACAGCAAACCCGTTGGCCCGTCAAGAATTACCCCCTAGTCTCTCGGAGCATGCTCGAAGATTCTTCGGGCGAAGGAAAAGCAAAGCATTACATAAGGTCTAATGGTCATAAAACTCAAGGCTAACCCTGGTGATTGACAACACCTGTTATTGGGTAAACACCCGAACGGTGTCGAATTCCCCATGAGAGCTGACTACTCTGTGACTTTAAATTACTATTATTACAAATTGTCAAATCATCCCATTTCCATTACCAGGTAACAAACGACCCAGCAATGGCTCTCTGTCTACCACAAATGAATCGTCAAATCGTGAAGAGTTAGAGCGGGCATACTCCACCGGCATGCGAATAGAGGCGGCGCAGTTTGAGCTTATCCAATGCGCTAATAAGAAACGAGAAGATTATTCACCAGCTTCAAGCTCTAGCCGCTCACATGTATCACGTGATCATCCTTCAGTGACCAATAGCGACGTCGAACACGGGATAAGGAACTTTACTGCGTCTCCACCCATGCCCACTGTTCCCGAGGCTAATCACTACGCACCTAGGAGATACGTTCATACATTGGAAGGTATGCATGTGTATATGAAGAGTGATGGGTCCTTCCAGTGAGGGGTGGCTTTGCTAGGAAAGGGAGCATCCAGTTGGATTTGTATTGCATTTTGTCGATTATTTATTTTGAAGGTGTTGCTCTTCTCGTCAATTAATGAATTATTACAATTTGTCCATGTTTTCTTAAACAAACAAAACATATTTAGACGAGATTTAGGGGAGGTAATGTACTTTGTTTTTAATGTGTAATCTTATTGTGTTGAATATATATATTTTTTTAATCATGTATAGGAGCCAGACCACGTGACCGTGCTCGTATGTCACTGACTACATCGCCCTCTCTCGTTCGATCAAGCGAAGAATCAAGTGATGTTGATTTTGAGATGGAATCATCTGAGCGAGGAAGCATTCACGTGTATCGTCCTAGCCGATACCGATCGAATCGTCGGGTACCAAGACGGGGTTATGTTACTGCACGGTCTGTTATCAGAGCAGCTCGTGTACCCGGAAGAAAACACAGGCAGTAAGTACTTAACATTTAAACAGAGGCTTAGGCGTTAGCAAAAGTGATGTTGTATTGCCCTTTGCGACCGACTAAAAAAGGCCATGTTACTGCACAGTCTGTTATCATTTTTAGGTAACCTCGTGTACCGGGAAGCTAGTAACCCGGACAGTACAAGTACACACATAGCTTGCAGGGGAACCTTTTTTGTATACGCTTTGCTCGTCTTACAAACTTAATATTTACCTTTATTTCCCTCTACCAATATGTTTACCGTCATTTGGAAACATGCATACATTTATAACATTTCTATTTTTTTACTCAGTCCTGGCTCTCATCCACAAGCACGTCATCATCATGGTACTCCGAGCAGCAGCTCACCCGAAACCGTACGATCTCATCCGATTCACTACCGAGCACCTTCGAGTCCTTCCGAAGGCTACATTTCTCTACCTTACGAAAGTTTCAGTGCTGTACAAAGCGGGGTAACAGACAGTGACGCTGATACGAGAAAACACTATGGTTATTACAGACGAAGAGGGAGACCTCAGCTCATTTGGACTCCAAGCGATAACTGTAAGTATATGCCTTGAAGACTAATAGTACAACAAAATACACAAGTAATAGTAGATGGATGTAATAGAGCTATCTATATTATACAAAGTGAGTCAACCAATGAACAGCTATTTGAATAAAGTAGTGGTGCTCCAGGTCCCTGAGCCTCATCTTCAACATGTCATGGGATAATTAATTGTCTCATTGTCTTCTGAGGTTATATTTAATGGTAGACGTTTGTACTGTACATATTTTTTCTTCTTCCCATAAAAGTTTGGTTCATGGGATGCTGATAATATAAACATATTTTTAACTTATTTTAAAGAGAATCTGTCAACCCGTTCTCGACAGAAACGGTCAGACTACTACCTGCTGACAGTTATGGATTAAATTCGACCGGACCTAGAGGTCTGTTTTGTTTGGAAGGGTATGTGGTGGGGGAGTTTGGTTAGCTCTGCAGGCTAAATATGGCGGCTCCGGTTAGGCTAACAGCATCGGTTCTAAAGGCTTAGATAGTATAAGTAATGATAATAGGTCAAATTATAGGGGTTTAAAAGGGTGACATGTACGTTCGAGACCAGTTCCTAGACTAATATTGAATTTTAGAGATTTTTTATTTGATAGGAATCGCCATTTCGAACCACATACAGAATTATACGAATGCAGATCTTCTGCTCCTATAAAACATTTACTGATCATTTGATTCATTGTTTTTTCGATTTGTTTAGTGCCTCCTGGATCTTTAAGTGACCCAGAAAGAGGGCGCCATCTACGTCATCCCAAACGACATGCTACATCGGTTGGAGGTGTTAAGGTAGTACATCCTATTCACCCGGAAACAGTTCGGTATCACATCCCATCAGAGATACGCGAGGAAGGGGAATCACCGAAGAAAGATCCTAGATCATGTAAACCTATGATGATAACATCCTATCACTCACCACCACCACCACCACCACCATCACTACCACCTAAACGACGAGGTAGCCCGGAAGGAAATGAACAAGATATTGAAGAAGAAATTGAGATTCAAGTTATTGATGAATGCAGCAAGGCTAGTCCGATCGGAGATCAGTTTAGGGAAAACATATCAGTTGTATGAATTGAAAACAGCTGAACCGTGCGAATTGCGAAAGACTTTAGAATGTGTACAGTAATACCGGATTCGAAGTACTGACTTATTTTGATTTTCATATTATGAACCAAAAAGCCAGAAATGTTTATCAACAGAATCCATTTGTCAGTAGCTGCGACATATAAGACGAGTTCAGCTGCTGAGGACTTAGTAGGTATGATCATGAAGATAATAGGTCATTAGTAAGACATCGCTGCAAGTGAACAATATGATACCTCACTAGATGCCTACTACATGGGTCGAACTATAGGGTTAGATTAGAGTGAGAGTAATATGGTAAATATAATGAAGTCTGGCATTGTGTATATTTGCCAAATCAAGCCAAACCCGACTATCATATTCCACTCGACATTTCTTGTAGAGTCAGTCTCGTAGAAGCGATCTATATCGTGTTATTAAATGGATGGGGGTGCGAAGGTCGAGTGTTCGAATACCGACATGGCACTAATATCATTTGGCACTTGCTACTCTCCACCCAGGTGATAAATGGGTACCCGGTAGGATGCGACCATCATTGTTGGTCAATCAGTTTTTGACGCGGCGTCAAGTAATGCCTGGCTGGAATGCTCCCCAGGGAGTGAAGATTGTGCACACAGTGTATGCGGGCAAGTATTGAACCCAATGACTGGGGTAATAGTATCTGTAAAGCGCTTAGAGGCATCGTAGATGTATTAAGCGCTTTATAAAAGCGGAATATGATTATTATTATTATTATTGTGTCTGAGTCACTCTTGATGTTATACTGATCAGGAATTCGAGTGCAACCCTCCCGATCTACTCGGAGTTTCTGACAAATTTTGATCACCTTAAAACACTCCGACGACAGAATAATCTACCGTTCCTCATTTATTCCAACTATATCTCCGTGATATTTCATCCCTGTCTGTCATCGGTTACCCATATACTTACGTTATTATAGTCAAAGAGACGACATCAGCATATTAGGATTGTTTATATGAAAGTGAAAACTCCGTTATGTAAACATATTTAAGATTGTTACTTCATGTATTATTTTTGTATTGTCTGATTAAGATAACCAGGAAAGAAAATCTAAATAAAGTCAGCAGCAGTCTATCCGTTAGAAGTTTACTTTTTATTTAATTTCAAATAATTGGTACTTTGACAGTGATACCTATTAAACGGTATATCAATATAGGGAATAACTTTAATAGATTGTATGTTTAGCAATTTGAATAATGACAAGTTGTATACAAATTCTCGAATGCTCTTTTTTCTTAAAGTTAAAATTATGTACAGTTTAGAAGAAAGTTATTCGTAGTGATTGTAATGAAGATTAATTAATTTGTTGGTGTGTTTATACCTGCTTCAGTGAGATGTCGCTACAACACATCACATGCAGAGCAGCTCAACAATATACGCCAGTGATTCAATATTTATTGCATGATAATGCATTATACAAAAGCTTGAGAGGTTAGGTATGGTTGATTGTCATAGGAATTTTTTTTTATTCAGACATACCATACCTTTCACTTTCCACTTTACTTTATTACTGTATTATATTAAGGGTTCGCATAGACTAAAGGAATACAACAGTTTCAGGGTAAGAACAGGTCACTGAATAATGGGCTTTAATCGCCAAAAGGAATGATAACAACAATAAGGTGAATCACATTTAATAAAGGTTGTACTTGCCTTTTTAGAAAGTTGGGTGACAAAATGTGCAGTTAGATATTTTCTCAAATGCTTTATCACGTTTTACCTAGGAATCTTAATGTTTTAAATCATAACTTTATAAAAGATAAAATTGCGTGAGAACTATATTGAACACGTATACTTCAAATTAGTTATGCAAAAGATGTTTTTAAAGATAAATCTGTGAGTCGTATTAATGGGAAAGTCCACCCTAAGATCAAGTTTGTTTTAATAAAAGCAGAAACGGGTCAGTAAAAGAACAGTGTACCTTCATGATATGTACCTGTTCCTCTCTGCTTTTATAAAAACCAACTGAATAATCAGAGTGGCCTTCCCCTTGAAAAGGCCAGAAGGGATTTTTAAGTTATGGTATTAGACCATAGACCATGTTTAGATGCATGCTGGGAGAGTACGTAATCTATTTCTGATAATACCATGCAACCTCGCCATGACTGCCTTTACACCCATTGATGGAGGCAAACACCAACCCATATTGATAGGATCCAGCATGAACATCTTATCAAATCAAACCAGCATCTCGGTGAATCCTCCATATTAATCTTTCACCGAAATTCGCCACTGTATATTATCCCGTTGCTCCACCCCTCCACCAAAATACGCCCCTGTATCTCAAACCAATCATATGGCCCCACCCATTCACCAAAATACGCCATTGTATCTTATCCCGTTGCTCCACCCCTCCACCAAAATACGCCCCTCTATCTCAAACCAATCATATGGCCCCACCCATTCACCAAAATACGCCATTGTATCTTATCCCGTTGCTCCACCCCTCCACCAAAATACGCCCCTCTATCTCAAAACCATCATATGGCCCTTCCCATTCACCAAAATACGCCATTGTATCTTATCCCGTTGCTCCACCCCTCCACCAAAATACGCCCCTCTATCTCAAAACCATCATATGGCCCTTCCCATTCACCAGAATACGCCATTGTATCTTATTCTGTTGCTCCACCCCTCGACCAAAATACGCCCCTCTATCTCAAAACCATTATGGCCCTTCCCATTCACCAGAATACGCCATTGTATCTTATCCCGTTGCTCCACCCCTCGACCAAAATACGCCCCTCTATCTCAAAACCATTATGGCCCTTCCCATTCACCAGAATACGCCATTGTATCTTATTCTGTTGCTCCACCCCTCGACCAAAATACGCCCCTCTATCTCAAAACCATCATATGGCCCTTCCCATTCACCAGAATACGCCATTGTATCTTATTCTGTTGCTCCACCCCTCGACCAAAATACGCCCCCTCTATCTCAAAACCATCATATGGCCCTTCCCATTCACCAAAATACGCCATTGTATCTTTTTCTGTTGCTCCACCCCTCCACCAAAATACGCCCCTCTATCTCAAAACCATCATATGGCCCCACCCATTCACCAACATACGCCACTGCATCTTATCCTGTTGCTCCACCCCTCCACCAAGGTACGCCCCTGTGTCTTACAAACCATCATGTGTTTTCACCCCTGTAATAAACCACGCTCCAGTATGTTTCAAACCACCCTGTAGCTCCACCTCTTAATTTCAATCCGCTCCTATCTCTATTCATCGTACTACCCTGTGTGTAACGCTCCTTTCCGCCCATTTCATCTAGTTTTATATCTTCATGCACTGCCCAATGTAACACAATGACATTGTAAGATAAGCTGCAGTAGTAGCTAGTTTGTTCTTTGTAGGTATTCAAACAGCGATGTATTCATTGATGTTATACTGCCAGGCTAATAAGTCATATCAGAGTATGCCTATACATACAGACGTCTAGTCAGTATAATGCTGACAAACATTGAATATAATTATCCTCATTTTATCATGATCCCGGTGAACACTGCCAAGGAATTAATTACACGTTTAATATGTACATTTCCATTGTAATTAGCTATGTATATATAGAGTAGACCTAGCTGTGAAATATATAGTAATACATGTGGTTCGTTAGCATTGTACCATGATAAACACATACATCGCGCTATTTATATTCCGCATAAATGTTTGTAAATGCTTCGTTATTCTCAAATAAAAACGACTGATACATTTTATTTTGATTGGAGTGCCTGAAGTCTAAACTGATTTGACTTTGATGAAAATTATCATAAAGCTGTCTTTATCGAAAATGAAATGAAATGAAACGTACATCGGCATCTATCTTCCAGCTCATTGGGAAGTTTCGAGGAAAAATGGACCAGTGTGAAACTATCCTTACCATCCATATACATACATATATATAAAGTTTTATCCAATAATCATATTTATTCGTTTCTATTATTTTCAAAACATCTCAAATGAGTAATTTGACAAATACAAACCTTCCATATTTTGTTTGTGAAACTCCGGGATTATCATTCTGGATAGTATTTCATTTCACGCCCTAACCCCCCCCCCCCCCCCGAAAAAAAAGAGTAAAGAATTAAAGAAAAATATACACATAACTAGACTAATCACTTGTGACAATACAAATTAAATTAAAAGAATCTAACCTTTTACAAATTCTTCATCGGATTGTCTTCAGTCACAAAATAAATGCAAGTCACTTTCAACGGTGTGAAGAAAAACGCTAATATTAAGAAACGAAAAATATTATTTTCACCATTATTGCAATATTTTAACAAGTTACATAATGTCTAAGAGTAAAGTACCACACCGACTGAGGCAAGATCCTGAAACATAATTGCATTAAGATAGGGTATGGAAGTCCTGAATCGACATTTGAAATTCAGTATCGGAAAAGATCATCTTCGTAATGTAATCAAATTTAATGCATACTCAATCTTTGTTATGCACCACCGGCGTATGTCATTCCATTACAAACAGGCGAGAAGAAAAAAAAAAATCAAAAGGTGAAACAAAAAGCTACTTATGACATACCTCTATCAGTTTGTCAAAGTTGGATCTCGCAGCGTTTAAACCATAATTGGGGATATTTACTTGCAAATGATTTACTGACTGCACAAGAACAACAATCGTTTGAAGCAGGTACAAGTTGTCTTCAACATCTCAGTCATTAACAGCTCTATTAGCCGGATGTCTACGTTATGGAACTTCTTCTTACTATAACATCAGGAACCCACGAGATGATAACCTTTGAGACAGATCGCCAGGTGAGTTTTGTACAAATTCTACAAGATGCGATACTTGTATAAATTATGTCGGTGTGTGAATGGTGTGTATACTTACTTTGTTTGAACAAACTGTGTCTAACACTTGTTATTTCAATAGCATTTACTTCTGTTCCCATCTGAACACCTACAATCCTAGTTTTGACTCCGCTAAGAGTTCAGAATCAGACCAGTTCATTATCACAATGACCACATTATGATAAATTATTTCTTCTTATTCCAAACATGTGCATTATAGCACCTTTCAAAAATTGTCATGGTTCTAGTTTTAGAAGAAACCTAAAACCTAAACATTGTACTTCTGTTACCAGACATCTAAACTTTTCAAGCTTTCACTGAATACAAAGCTAGTGTTATGACCTGACAAAGTCATGATCATAATGATAAAATCATTTAAACAAAAACCACTGGACTTTATTCAAAACATGTGGAAAGAATTTGAAGAAACAGTTACTTATTGACCAATTAACCATTAGATTAAGTTTATAACTCATAACATGTAAATGGGCCCTCTAAAAAGGAAGAAAAGTATTTTCTACAGGAAATACGTTATCTATCTAAAACATAAATACACGGTATTACGCACACACGTGTGCACTTTTTGTTGGTATTTTCACATCTGAGAAGCTGTTTGTAAAGTTTGAATGATCTTCCTGCCATCATAATCAGAACATACACTTAAAGGGCAATCCAATCCTTGTAATAACCTCATTGGTATGGACGCAGAAAAGTAAGAGAAACAAAATGATGAAAGTTTGAAATAAATCGGGTCAATAATAAGAGACTTAATATGAATGTTTGAAATGTGAGATCACTAAATCCATGCGAATTTGGCAATTAAATACAATAGATTGTGACCACTGCGTTGACAACTGTCCCATTTGTCGTGTAGAAGCATATCATTCATTTCTCTTTTCCTCTTAAGTGCCTTCTCACTTGGGGCACTACTCAAAATATATCATGGGTATATACAGTGCGTCCCAGAAAAAACGAAACCGAGAAGTATCGATGTTTTATCATAACTTAATCACAACCATAATTAATGAATGATACATATTTGGAAAGCTTAGAGTCTCCTCTTTCAGTTGATGTTACTCAGATGATGCATTTTTTACGCATGAGTGATTAAAAGCAATTTGAAGGAAGGAAACCAAAAAGACATTTGGCGGGCGGTATCTGAATTTCGAAGAAAAATTTACATTTCTAGAAAGTTGAGTTTCTGCTCTTTTATATGACACCTCAATCAGGAAAAATGAGCGAGGAATAACAAAGTTCTGTTTGCTTAAAGTAGCCGTTACATTTTCATAATTTTAACAAACGAATTCGTTTTCACTGGGTGCCTGCCGTACCAAAAAGCAGATTTGACAAAAGACTTAACTCCGTTTCGTTGACAATCAGCCATGCATGAAGACTCTCGTCTACGGCTGATTGTCAACGAAACGGAGTTAAGTCTTTTGTTAATTTCGTTTATTGATACGGCAGGCAGCCGGTGAAAACGAATTCGTTTAATAAAATTATGGAAATGCAAGCACTACTTTAAACAAACAGAACTTTGTCATTCCTCGCTCATTTTTCCTGATTGAGGTGTCATATGAAAGGGCAGAAACTCAACTTTCTAGAAATGTGAATTTTTCTTCGAAATTCAGATACCGCCCGCCAAATGTCTTTTTGGTTTCCTTCCTTCAAATTGCTTTTAATCACTCATGCGTGAAATATGCTTCATCTGAGTAGCATCACATGAAAGAGGAGACTCTAAGCTTTCCAAACATGTATCATTCATTAATTATAGTTGTGATTAAGTTATGATAGAACATCGATACTTCTCGGTTTCGTTTTTTCTGCGACGCACTGTATATATAGAGAGAGAGAAAAAAAAAATATCTAGAATTATGCTAAAACTATGCCAGGGTCAAATTATGTCACTCATAATGCTAGAAACCGATCTGATATCCGGATTTTTTTAAATGCACAACAAATGTGGGGGTGGGGGGGGGGGGGCGGAAGGATATCCCCAGTTCCTACGCCAGTGTAAATAATACCTTTCATGCACTTCAATTATTCAGTTATTTTAACAAGCTTATACTACAAATTGCTAGAGATATTGCAGTAACACAATAATTCTTATCATGTATGTAATCATTTTCAACATCAAATCGTATCATTAAACATTACATCAACATCAAGCAAACTTTGTTAAAATAGTCATATGACGATGTCAACTTATTTTAATGAATTGCTAAATCATGTGCTCATATCTGATGTTAACAGTGATATATGCAATTAAATGAAGCATTTATATTAGAAATTCATCAACAAATATGTCGGGTTATACGCACGGAATACCATATTTACATCGAATGGGGGGGGGGGGGATACAAGGAGAATTCATCAAGGAATCATTACTGACATATGAACTGAAATGTAATCCGCGCTTTCAGTTTGCCGCTTCATATCTTGTGCAGTCTTGAGTCAAAAAAATATGTAGAGTGACATGTACACACTCTTGCATTATTCTGAAAAGATTTTGTCCTGATTATACGCACAACAGTCTACGGACATTTAATATAATCATTGTACAGAATTATAGACACACATCAAATTTTGAAAAGCCTACATGATGTCGGAAAATAAATTTACAAAAGAAAATCATCACAAACTGTCCAGACTCTTGCACAAGAATGCAAAACCGATCCAGAGAGATCGAAACTTAAATACATAAATGCATCAAGATATTTTTTCAGAACCCTGTAATGATTTGCACTTTCAAGAGGTGAATATGGTATGGAACAAAGCATATTAACATGAAAGATTTCGCTTAAAAATTTGCAGCCCTATATTCACTGTCACGTCCACCTCATAATGGAAATTAAAAATCATAGTCTCATGCAGACCCTTGCAATCTGTTGAATTCTATATTTAGAATAAATCAAATATAAAGTACAGGATGAATACATGATTTAATTGTGCTCATGGCCTACATGCGATATAGTTGGATGTGATACAATGGGAACAATACGAACGAATGTGCAGGCATATGCGCAAAAATAAATCAGTATGATATCGTATAAAAATATTATATTTATATACATGTATAAACATTGGACATTCGTCGTTAAGATGTACAGACTTACGCACAAAAACCAATCTCAGTTTAATATAGTTTGAAATGTATATATATGTATTTGGCATTCACCACTATACTGGCATTAAAAAATGGTATGAATAAACGTATGAATAAAGAGTGGCCTACTTGGGATACTAACTAAACATTGTTTTGTGTACAAACATTTCAAGGCTCCGACTCATCTCATTCTATAATATATCCCAAGTAGGCCACCCAATACTCAATTGTGTATCGTCTTTTTTATCGTCATATATCGAATTGAAATCCAACTACCACATACAATTTGGATTTTTGGATGTATCCCCTATTTTTGTTCTCTCTCTCTCTTTATCCCCTTTAACCAATATTTTTTCCCAATATTTGTATTATTATGTATTGCGCCAAAGTTGCTTATGTGATGTTTGAATAAAACAATTGGGATTTGGGTTTTAATACGATCTTTGCAAATCCAGAAAAACATCCCTTACAAAACTAATCATGCCACACATATCAAATATCGAATATCAAATATCAACGAACATTCGAGCGTGTGTGTGTCATGTGTGTGACTTTGCTTCTGCAAAAAGCATATGCAATGCATTTCATTTGATACATTCAATTCATTCCCTCACTCCGCTAATCCCGACATAATACATACTGTAGGCATCACTTTGGCGCAAGTCGATTTTTGCACTCTCGCAAACAATGCCTCCTGTTCATCTAAGCGTGAACACATACCACACAAAAATGATACCAAATGATTTGGGATAAAACACTCTTTCATATTAAAGATGTATAATAATTTACTGTTCAAAGATGATTTTAAAAATAATTAGCAATTTTCAAGGTGTAAACTTTTTTTTGACTCACACGGTATTTGTAAAACTGCAAAAGAAAAAGAAAATCAAACACACAACAAAAATATAATCAAATAAAATCAAATTTGATCTTAGTATGATATCATATACAATTAATATGCAATGACCATTCAACATTAAAAGGCGGAGACTTATGCACAATAATCAAATCACAGTAGGATATTTTATGAAATAAACATGCATTGGACATTCATCATTATAATGCGCAGACGTATGCACAACAATTTAGGCTCAGTATGAAATTAAATGAAATATACAAGCATTTGACATTCACCATTATAATGTGCAGACTTATGCACTAACATATAATCAACTCAACGTTGAGATATTCTATCATACAAGACTTAACTACATTGTACATTTAACATGTGCAGACTTATGCACGAAAACCTCAGCAGAACGTCAAGATAACTATGATGATTTAAAAAATACAAATACAATGGTCATTCTCTATATGATAGTTGACGTTTACTATAATTTGTCTTAGGTTTGCGTAATCTAATATGTGTGTTACCAGAAGAGGTATTGTAAGCCTACTTTGTTTCACGAAAGTTGAAAGTATAGGATACACTAGAGGGGCCGAGCTGTTTGACAGCTTTAAACATTAAATGTGTAATTATTTTTTTCTTTTGCCTCTGCATTGCATTCCCTTATGTTTCTAGTTTTATATTCCCTACGCAGTCTCTTATACTGTTCATCATGCATTCAAAATGATTAAGTTGATAATTAGCGGTGATAACTGTGCTGACGAAGAAAATTCGAAAAGGATTAGAGTATAGTGTATTGTATCTGTATTTCATGTTCATTCGTATTCAACTTAAAACCTAATTTATTTCACTTAAAAATCATGATACAAATGAATATATGAAAATAGGTAAATATGTTGTCTAATTACAATTCTTAAATGTTGCAAGTAGTTAATATAGGATTTCCCGGACAAATTCGCGAGTTTGTCATTCGAATTCATTTGTCTTGCGTTCAAAATCGACGGTTTTAGTGCTGTCGGGTATACCTCGGGTTTATATTCCTTTTTCTAGATTTCAAATCTATGAAGTTTTCGTTAGAATCTATGTATGTTTCATTCAAATTAATGAACAAAGTGCTTCTTTCGCTATTTGGTCATTCGATTTAGCGCAACACGATCTTCTGACATCGCGACGGTGTACTTCTAGCATTCTAATTCATTTGTTGCATTCAAATTAGCACTTTGTGCACTTAAATTGATGGTCAATTTATATTTCTCGTTTCTTACACACTTTTTATAGCTCTTTTTTTTCTTCTTTCAAGATTGTTTTTTTTCATGTGTATTTCATCATATTTTATTTTATGGCATTTATACACTTCTACTTATTAGATTTGTTTGATTTTCATCGGCATTTAAGTTTGATTGTTAAGGAAAAACAAAAATATATACTTGCATCTGCGGACTTGATGATCTCAATATGTTTATACATTGTCATAAAAGGAAGTTGTTTGTCTTGTGTTTCATCATTAATTTATCACAATTTCATCATAATTTCATTATGAAGGACAATATATAGGGGTAGAGACTAGAGTCACACAATTTTTGAGCATCATTCATCATTTTAACCAAGTCTTTAGCCATCGATGGCGAAGTGAAATGGCGAAGTGACAAGTAAACTATGAAACTCTTTTAGAAAAACAGAGGGGTGTGCTAGCTAGTGTAAGAGACGATGTGAATTAAATTTGTAACATTCAAAGTCTGTATTTAAAAGGGGTGATTGAGGTTACCCCCACCTTTCCTGGGTATATAAACATGTCCGTGCAGAAATGCCATATCCCTTGATTTCGCCCCTTCTTTACTTAATGTCTGACTATATACCCGTATGCATTGTCCTGAAAATGAATAAATGGAATAACAGAATAGACCCCAATGGCAGGTCATGCATTTTATTTTATTTTTTAAACTGTAAACGTGTGTTTTGCATTTCTTCCCCCTAACATTCCTAACTTGAATAAATATATTTCGAATACGTATGACAGGTGTTAATTTGAATGATAAAAATGACGCCTCGTCAAGTGATGATTAATTTGAATGCTAGTTGAGCAGTTTCTAAATTGAATGACAGTTCTATGAAATCCTTCGACCAAAATCCTAAATTAAATACAAAATCGGGAAAATTGAACGATAATTGGCATGGCAAAGCTGATCTGCGCTAACTTAAATGCAAAGTAAATGAATTCGAATGACAAACTCGCGAATTTGGCCGGGAAATCCTATAATACCCATTATTCCATAAAATAAACTTGTAAAACTAGCACAAAAACCTGCAATAAATGCATTCATTTTCTCATCAAGAAATGAACTAAAATCAGGACAGGATACAGGGTTCGACATAATATGTGTAACCATGTCTTTGAATAAATGTGCATTATATATTTGAGGTAATTTGGCCCATGATTATGTGATGGTCAGTAGTTAGTCAATTTATTAATACCGATGATTATCTGATAATCAGTACTTATTAAGTGTATTTAGACCAATTATTATCTGATGGTCAGTAGTTATATAATGTATATGGGTTTCCTAACGCTTCATTGACAGCCTTCAGAGTACTGTGATATCTTTTTCCAATGTCTTAATTATATTGAAATAGTAAGCTTTCTCTCCGCACCATTTCAGTGGAAAGGTATCAAGGATTCCTTTACATCAGATCTATTTCATATATTGCCTCCATATACCACCTAAATGAACACTTTCACAAATCCTCTTCAGCTCGGTGAAGCTGCCACCCGACTTGTTTTTCCATACTGACAGGCACTCTCTAATCGCTCCCTTAGAGTCCCTACCGTGCTTCATCAGAATACTTGATGCATCATTGTACCCAATACCGAGTCCCATGGACAGGTCATGGTATTTACCGTAAGGGACCTGGGCTGCAAGAATATTCAGTTCGCCATCTGATACCGTGCCACTATAAAACAAGGAGTTAAACAATAAAGACATATAATGTAAAGTATTTCTAAACTCAATCTTAATTTTCAAAAAGTCGTATTGAGTAGCTCCTCATTAATTTAGGTACAGTTATTCGGACATTTTTTTTAAAAGCTAGAACTAGGAGCGTTGACTGTCATTGGAAACTTCGTCAATTTATATTTCAATTTTCTTTACAATTTTGGGTCGATATCGCTCTGTAAGCTGCCATGGCCTTTGGAGCATTCATCCTCCAGGTATTTAGGATACCAAATGCTTCCTCGCTGCAACTTCGATCCTCGTTTTGAATATTGGAAGCTTTGTAAAGCATCTACTTTCTCATGAGGGAAACGTATACATCTAAAAGCCAACATTAACAGAATGGTGGTTTCTGCATAGTTGATCTGAGGGTTATAGAATCTGCTAGCTATTCCGAACTGGAGTGACCAGGAGGGTATCGTTTCCACCCCGCCCCCTTCCAAAAGGTTCGACGTTATTACGCAACTGGCAGTTGTGTGGAAGAGGCATAATAATACTCGTATTGTCGCTTCATTTATAAAGAAAGCCGGCGACGCGTAGCATTCCGTGCAGAATTAAATTCGGCTTGATAAATATGATTTATCGCATATTACACAATTCATGGGGACATCCTTTTCATTATTGAATGAGATCATTATTTTCATTCCTTAAAAAATATATATCGAGTATGCTCACTCATTGGTGTCAAATTAACATTAAAAAAGACGATTGCATTGAGCAAAGCACATTATTTTGTGATCACTGACGCTTCTGCGTCTCTGTGAGGTTCTTTCGCACTGCCCAACGTCACTTCGCGCACTCACATCATTTCTCGCGTACAACACATAACCCATGAAGAAATCCCAACTCCTTGTCAAACAACTCCTTAACTTCTGCATTTGATGCCAGTAGAGAAGTTAGTTTTTGAGTGGTGTCATATCATGTGCATGCAAGTCTACTTTCATTAAAATGTACATGCAAGACCTTTTTTAATGTTACACCAGATATCGGTTTCAATGTGCCAACTCTCATTCTGTTCTCTTTTCAATCAACATATATACATGTATTGACTATGAAGTTCTACTTAGCCTCTTCAAGAAACCATACCCCATCTGCTGAGCTGCGACTGGAAATCAAAACCTTGGTATAATTATAATCATCGTATTACGTGAAGTTATGGTTATAAAAACAAAACTTAATCAAAAGCCTGATTTCTCCTTGGTGTGGGCGTGGACCACAAAGCAACCATCACTCTTACGGATGTTCTTTTGTACATCAGATGGTCATTGGTTCACTGGAAAAAAAATTGTGAGTTTGAGTCATGGCTAACTTTTTTTAAAATAAGGAAATCATGATGTTTGTAAAACAATTTTTTTTTAACAATATGGTGCTAGTCATGATATAATACGTTCCCGGTAGGAAAAGAAATACGGCTCAGAAGCAGCCTATGCTTCGTTAAACAAATTAGAAAAAGGGAATATTACGAATGCATAATCATAAACGCCTAGTCGTATTGTCACAATTTCCATAAGCAGCTCTTCATTAATTAAGGTAGAAGTATTCTGATAATTTTATTTTTAAAGCTAGAACTAGGAGCTTTATTTGTCGTAGGAGACTTCGTCAATTTATATTTTTTTCTTTATGTTTTGGTAGATACCCTTTTGTAAGCTCTCAATGCCTATGGAGCATTCATCCTCAAGGTATTTAGGATATCAAATACATCCTCGCTACAACTTCGAACCTCTCTTCGAATATTTGAAGCCTCGTAAGCATTTCTTTTGAAAAAATATTAATTCATCTGTACATTAAATTTTATTTTCATCATATTTATTATTTTTGTCTATTTTTTATTCTATTATTATCATTATTATTTGTATTAATTTTTGTTTTTGTTTTTTTTTGGGGGGGGGAGGGGGAGGGGGGGGGGGAGGGGACCGAACCTTATCTAAAGGCCAACTTTGATATATTGGTTTGTCTTTGCGTTGTTGATTTGAGTTTTCAACTATGTTAAATATACGTCTGGAAATGGACGATGAAATTTCTTCAAATTCTTCAAATCTTATTCTATTCTATGTTTATTTCCCCTTCTGTTTCTTGAGGGGGATATACTCATACACCTTTCAATATAAATCTGAATTGTAGTTATAATGGGCGTTGATATAGACATTGCAAAACCGTTGTATCAGAACGCAAACAATCCTCGTTTATACACTTTCGATGTACGTTGGCATATAGTTGTTAACTAATAACATCTTACCGAAGGAATATTAATTATTACATAACTTTTGGCCTATCCCATCAAAGAGATCTTGATCAAGAATGATCGAGAAAAAAAAAATTATTTAGCCATTTAGCGATTATAAAGGGATTCTAACCTGGCTCTAGCAGTAGAAACTTCACCGGCTCCTGCTGCATATTGAAAAGAAATAGTAAGAAAAAATAGAGATTAAACAAAATGTAGAAAGCATACAGTGGGTGAGCTTTTTCATCTTAAAGCGATCGTCTTGATTGTAGGTGCATGGAGAGTGAAAGGCTAGGTTGAATCACGCCTGTTCTTAATCCAGACCATTATGGGCACTTTGGGGTTTCTTTTTTTTAAGGATAGTGTGACACCCCCTTGTTGTTGTAATGTATAGTTAAAGATCTTCCTTCTGACAAATGTTGGACAATGTGGCTTAAGGGGAAATAAAACCTAAAATTTCCACGTGTCTTCTGACACCCCCATCCCGGCTGATTGTTGTCAGTTCCTTTGGTGTGTTTTTTAATATCCAGTCATACTACTTCCTACTGAAGTTTGGTGCATGGGCTCTATTGGGTGAAATTGACCAGACCCGACTGGGGGCTAAAGCCAAAATGTACGGTCAGGCTGACAAAGTTTTTGATCAAACCTTTAAAAAAAATCACCTCTCTGATGTAGGCTCTTAATACTGATAATAATACTAACAATCGGAATTATAATGCATTCAGCATTCTAGACATCATAAAAGCCGAATCTGCCTGAAACCAAAGACAATCACACTACTGGTATGGCGATTTAGATTTTCCTTCTCCAAGGAGGCTTGAAATCGACAGCAATTTGTTAGTTTATTAATCATATGACTCTCCGAATTATCGATCATTAATAATAATAATAATAATAATAATATTTAATTGTTATATAGCGCTTAATACAAATGTCTCTAAGTGCTTTACAAATAAACTATTACCCCGGCCATCGGATTCAGTGCTTGCCCGCACACAATGTGTGTACAATCTCCACTCCCTGGGGAGCATGTATACATTTGAATGCTAATATTAAATGCTATTGCACTTACTTCAAAAATCGGATCGTATTTATGTTTAATAGGACATGAAAACCTGGATTTGTTTTCGTTTTTCGTTTTTTGGGGGAGACATCGATCAGAAGGATATAATACATTCACATGCAGCAAGTATTCGACACCAGTAGGGTACTATACCAGTATAATCACATCTCAAATAAAAAAAACACAAATGGGAGTCACATACATAGTAGAATAACAAGAATTATGACTGAAATTTAAACACATTTGCCAAAGTCTACGTTATTTTGAAGGCTACTTTTACTATTAAATAGAAAACTATTTTTACAATGCTAAAGTGTGGGTATGGTTATTAGTTTTACATTTATGTATTCTTTATATCTTCATGTATAAAGAGTGGTAAATTAGTGCGCATGGAACAAAATCAATTGATACAAATATAAAAAAAATGTAACTATTTGTATTTTTTATGCTTTCCTAGTTCATACTAACTTGCTATATCGTCGTTCAGGAGGTCGTCTGCCAGACGAAGATGACCAATAACAATCAGGGCTTTCTTCAACTTTTTATATTCTTCGGACCGTTTTGTCCTGTTCCTCCAGACATGGAGCATATTCAGTGTTCCCATGAAGGTAACAGTGTTGTCTTTTCTGTTCACGTGCATGTAACGTTGTATTTCCGAATGTTCAAAACCCAATTCCACGCCTAGACTGTAGATATCAACATCCGTGTGAATCTTCTTAGCTACTTCCTTGAGAAGGTTGTCAGAATCTTGCTCCCTGTTTTCCTTGGTAGGTCTATGTTTGTATGGAGATCATATGAAATGTTACTTTTTATAGAATAATCTCTCTTGACCGATTTTACAATGTATAGCACTGGTGTAATGTTTCAAGTGTGAACTTTATTTTTGTCCCAAATAACTCGAATAAACTCGAATCAAATAACTCAGATTGTATGTAGATACAATTCATTGGTTTCAGATATTGATTAAATTTGTATCATTGCATATGTGAAGGAAAGATCGAACAAGGTTATGGGGTTGAGTTGAGTTGAGTTTATTTTACTTATACACGGTAAAAGCCCGACACAGTTCGCAGACTGGTTTCAATCAGGGCCGTGTTGATAAAAAGCAACATAATCATGACATATAAACAAAAGTAATATAGCACTGACACATTTACAACCATGACACAACAATATACAGTGCGTCCCAGAAAAAACGAAACCGAGAAGTATCGATGTTTTATCATAACTTAATCACAACTATAATTAATGAATGATACATATTTGGAAAGCTTAGAGTCTCCTCTTTCAGTTGATTCTACTCAGATAATGCATATTTCACGCATGAGTGATTAAAAGCAATTTGAAGGAAGGAAACCAAAAAGACATTTGGCGGGCGGTATCTGAATTTCGAAGAAAAATTCATATTTCTAGAAAGTTCATTTTCTGCTCTTTCATATGATACCTCAATCAAGAAAATTGAGCCAGGAATAACAAAGTTCTGTTTGTTTAAAGTAGCCCTTACATTTTCATAATTTTAACAAACGAATTCGTTTTCACTGGGTGCCTGCCGTAGCAAAAAGCAGATTTGACAAAAGACTTAACTCCGTTTCGTTGACAATCAGCCATGCATGAAGACTCTCGTCTACGGCTGATTGTCAACGAAACGGAGTTAAGTTTTTTGTTAATTTCGTTTATTGATACGGCAGGCAGCCAGTGAAAACGAATTCGTTTAATAAAATTATGGAAATGCAAGCACGACTTTAAACAAACAGAACTTTGTCATTCCTCGCTCATTTTTCCTGATTGAGGTGTCATATGAAAGGGCAGAAACTCAACTTTCTAGAAATGTGAATTTTTCTTCGAAATTCAGATACCGCCCGCCAAATGTCTTTTTGGTTTCCTTCCTTCAAATTGCTTTTAATCACTCATGCGTGAAATATGCATTATCTGAGTAGCATCACATGAAAGAGGAGATTCTAAGCTTTCCAAATATGTATCATTCATTAATTATAGTTGTGATTAAGTTATGATAGAACATCGATACTTCTCGGTTTCGTTTTTTCTGGGACGCACTGTATAGAAGATAAGCTAAAAACACTTAAGTTAATTAAGACATTATTGATAGGCCTTAAAGATAAACAGTTGAAATGAGTTATGATCATCAAAATCTGTTGGTATATATAAATTTAGTAACAACAAAACGAAGTGTAAAGAGATTTTAAATAAGTTAAGAACATATGTATGTATTTATATTAAATATTAAATAAGTAGAAACTTTAAAACAAAAACAAAAGAAAACACATATTACATGTACAAAATTATATATTACACATATTAAACTTTTGAAATTAGGACAGATGCGTATTCCATATTGTGTAGAAGTAAAACGAAGTATAGAATAATACTAAATACTTAAGAACATATGAATATTGATCTGTTAAATATTACATAAATAATTTTAAAAGTTACCCCCTCCACACACACTTATTTCGTATTACGTCAGCTTTGCCTTAATTTTTTTTTAACGAGTTAGCACCTTGTACATCATGTGGTAAGTTATTCCATGTTAAGGCCCCTCTATATTTAAAAGATCTTGTCATAAGTCTCAGTCTTCGGTCTTACTGTTTTCACATTATACAGACTTGGACGTGTATTGTATGTATGGTCAGCAAAAATAAACCTGTCTACTTAATATTCAGGAGCTTGTTTTGAGACAATATACATCATAATTGCTACATTATTGTTTCTGTTATCTTCAAGTGTTTTCCAATTTAGTCTTGTATAATTTTCATCTGATGAGGAATACCAAGAAGGCCTATTAATTATTCGTGCTGCTCTATTCTGATTTTGTGTAATTTATTTTTCGGTGTACTTCCACATCCGCCTCATACTACATCACAATAATTTAAGTGAGACAATACTAGTGAATTATAAACCAATTTCATTTCATATTCATTTACTATATTTCTTATAGATTTGAGCATTATAATCCGTTACTTGCTTTTTTACGAATAGTATTAGTATGTTCCTGCCTTGATAACCTTTCATCTAAAATTACCCCGAGGTGTCTACACTTACTAACTCGAGTAAACAAAGTAGTATCTATAGTAATGTTTAAATCAGTATCGTTAACTTTATCCAGACGTTGTTTCGTACCGAATAAAATGTATTAAGTTTTCTTTATATTCAAATTTAGTTTGTTTTGTATCAACCACTTTTTAACATATTCTAGATCTTCATTTATCTTCTTACTTAATTCTATAGTAACATTTGCTGAGCAATATATTACCGTATCATCAGCATACATGCTAACTATACAGTGGCTGAGGTCACGAGGAAGATCATTAACATGTAGTATAAAAAGCAAAGGTCCTAAGATGGATCCTTGGGGGATTCCACATTCAACTGGCAAAAAATCTGAAATTATACCGTTAACAAACGTAGACTGTGTAAATCGACCATGTAAATCATTTGAAACCATATCTGTGATGGTTCATCCAACCCGTAAATACATACTTTTCTCAATAGTAACACAAAGTCAACGGTATAAAAAGCCTTTCTCAGATCTAGCATAACCGCACAGACAATTTGCCCATCATCTATGCAAGTTAACCAGTCATCTGTTACATTTAGTAGAGCAGTAGCTTTAGAATGATTGGGTCGAAGTCCTGATTGGTAAATGCTCAACAATGTATTGGTATTTAAGTAATCATAAATTTGATTAAGACAATTCTCTCTAAATCTTCTGATAATATGGGTAAAATAGAACTAGGTCTATAGTTGCACAATTCCTTAGTCCCTCCTTTGTGTACCTGTATGCAAAGACGAATTTATTATATACGTCAAAGGCTGCACAATATACGGTGCGGCCATTCTAATCAGCTTAACTGGAGGCATGTCACACCACATTGCCTTTTTCAACGATAGGCTATTTAGTACCTTTAAAACGGCGTTTGAATCCACTTGTCTAAACTGAAAAGCATGGTGTGCCGGTGTTACTAAACTCGTTAACACAATTGTTTGCAGAAGGAATGTTTTGGGGAAAGAGATGGTCCCACGCTGACAAAGTACTCTTTTAGTTTTTGAGCAATAGTTTTTGAGTTGAGTATATCTCCTTCCTCATTTTGTATACAAGTTATGCTATTACCTGCCCTTTTACGTAGTAATAATCTATTCAACGCTGCCCATGTTCCTTTCACGTTATGACATGAGTTTTTAATTTGATAATGAAAAGTTTCCTTTTTACTTTGTTTAATTTGTGAAGATACATAATTTGTTCATCTTTTTATAATCTAACCATTCTTCAGTAATTTTGATTTCTTTGAAATGACATTCCTTTTCCTTGAGTTCTATAACATTGTTTTCATTTTCAGCACTTTCTTTTTCTCCATTTTCCTTCAATGTTTTTTCAATAGCTTTCTGTTTCATCGCGTCTCGTTCACGCATCAAGTTCAATATATCTGCATTGATCCATGGAGGTCTATCAAGTTTAACTCTTCTTTTTCGTACAGGTGCGTGTTTATCACAGATCCTCGACGGATACCACACGGTTAAACTCATTTAAAGATTCATTAGGATCACTTGCATTAAGAACGTTATCCCAGTTTTCATTTCCGAATTCAGTACAAAATGAATCATTATCTAATTGTTTGTAGCTTCTTTAGGTGTTATTTACGTGCTGAGTTTTCTCGCTTTGGTTTATCCCCCATATGATATATACCAAGGAATGATCACTTATTCCGGTATGGATAACTCCGCTTTCGGCTACCTTTGGAAAATTTGAAACATAGATTATAAAGTCAATAAGTGTCTTTGAATTCTGTGCAATCCTAGTTGGTTTATTAATTACTTGAATCAATGAAAATGTATCACAAATCTCAGTTAATCGCATTGTATAGCAACTTGCTGGTATGCAAGAAGGTCACAGTTCAAATCATCTAGAACAATGATATCTTTGTTCTCATTGTCCAATTTCGTTAACATAGCTTCGAACTTGTCAACAGATTAATAACAGATCCCGGCGGTCTATACCAAGCAATTAATATAATCGGTGAACATTTAGGAAGACTAATTTCAACTGATACCATTTCAATATCCTCGGTCATGAGATCAGACCTGATTGTATGGTTAAGTCGATTGTCATTGATATATAAGAGCACTCCCCCAATTTGTCTATTACGGTCCTTTCTGTACACAGTATGGTCATCAATGCGTATATTATCGTCTGATATTATTTCACATAAACGAGTTTCATTCAAGCAATAACATCAAAATTATTATCTGATACAATCAGCTGTAAATCATCAAAATTAGAGCAAAGTGATCGTATATTTAGATGAGCAAGTCGCAATCCAAAGTTTCTCTTTATTCTACTATGAGTTTTACCACAATAATTACCACTCTTTGTCGAATCACCTTGGTTATATAGTAGTACTAATCTCATCATTAAAATAAGGAATATGAGACGTGATGCTGACATCGCTCTAGTTAGAAATAAGAGAAATTACATCATCATCATCGTTATAAGGGCAACAAAATGTGTCTTCTTCATCATGATTTTCCGAGATAAAATGATTATGATTCAGTTCAAAATCATAAGAGTTGCAACGAGGTTCATCTTGATAACTGACGCTATCATGTTCATCAGCAGAAAAATCACTTGCTCCATCCGTACCATCAAAATCGCTGATATAATTGCCATTAGTGCCCTCTTTATTGTTGTCATCACGACGTGTAAAAGAAGATTCAGACATTTGCTTGAAATCTAGGATATTAATATGATCTACATGGTCGTTTAACTGAAAAGTGTTATTATCGGCGCACACTTCTTGGCCATTATGCTAAATTTGATCAACTTCTGAACAGTATTTAGCTTTATGGCCGTAGTTATAACACTGTATCATATCGGCAGGTTGATCGAGAGTGGTTGTATTCGCCATAGTTGTAACATCCAAAGTATGTGCTGGAGGAGCCTTGCCGATGGTAATCGTCACGCTTCACTGCATCACTGTAGAGAGGATACTGACGAGCCGGACTCTGATGTGGTCCCTGTGGTTGGGGATCATAGCGACCATAATCATATTCAGTTGTTAGCTCTGGGAAATGCTGGTCAAAGGCATGGCAAAGACCAAACGAAGTCTCCCGATAACGAGGCTGGCGGATACATCATACGTGGCCGATGAGATTCCGTGCAAACATCCTCACACCCTCATCGTTTAGACGGACACCATCATATCCAATATGGTACTTGGGGTTGATGTTTGCGTTGTCTATGTAGAGCCATCCATGCTTTGCCTTGAGACCATACAGGCGATCGTTGGTCTCTTGTAGCTTCATATCTACTGTAGATCCCTCATTTCTAGGTACAATGGAGCTGATAGTTGTAATCTGTACCAATGGACAGGATCTAAGGAGGTGTAGTCCAGTAGATTCAATCAATGTAGCTATAACGTCGGGTTGGTTGTCTCTTAGATAATTTGTCTAAGACATGAGTAATGGCTTCTGTAACTGCTTGATCTTTGGCAATTTGTGTTGCAATGTCACATAATTATGTCTTCAACTTTTGCTCCAGGGAGTGTTTTACAGGACATTCGTTTGGAGCGAGACAGTTTTAAGGGGGTTATTTTACCAAGCATTGAGTCTCCGATCAACAATACTTCAGCCTTTTGAGGTTTTTTCTTGAAGAGCTTACTCTATTTATTCTTATAGTCTTGAAGTTGATAAGTCACTATTTTGGGGGTTTTGTTCGGAGTTTGGTCATTTCCGCTTTCACCCATCTGTGGATTTCACCAATTGTTGTCTGAGGCACTTGCTCGTTCATTGTTTCTCTGCTGTCGGTGGCTACGGGGTCATTCACAGGGACTTTTAGATTTGCACGTTTTCAGCTTTGACTGCAACGTGTGACGTCATTTTAAGGCACTGCGCATGCGTCACGTCGTCTCAGTCGGCAATCGAGTATGCGTCAACCTTGATTTTCCTAAATCTAGTACGATACTAGTATATGCCGCGTGCGCATAAAATATACAGTTCCTCAGGTAGACAAAGGAACATCCCTTCCCTGCTATTATGTAAAAATGTGTAGAACAAGTGTCACATGCATATTCACCTGTTCTACACATTTTTACATAAGAGCAGTGAAGGGATGTTCTACCACAGCAATAGGCCATTTTCGTAATGTAACCAAATTTAATGCATAGGTCTTTGTGAAGTGCCTCAATACAAACTATTTCATTCACCTGTTAAGAATAATAGTATTTCAATAGACAGAATCCTAACTGCATACATTAGTTGTTGCCACGTTGGACAAACATTATGGCTTGACCTACCTAGCAACACTTAATATATGCAGTTGCATTCTGACTATTGAAATACTTCTATTTCTATCAGGTGATTGAAATAATTTGTATTGAGGCACTTCACAAAGACCTATGCATTAAATTTGGTTACATTAAGAAAATGGCCTATTGTTGAGGGTAGAATGAGGAACTGTATATTTTGTCCTCTTTCTTTGTCTGTCATGTAATTCATAGTGTTACTTCCTGCATACATGTATATCGTCGAGTGCAATCTAAAAGATTTCTAATTGTAGTCAACATGGGCAGTTGAGTACGTTGACACGCATGATCAGTCGGCGTACGTCGTGTTCTCGTCCACTCAATAGGGACTTTTAGATTCGCACGAAGACAATAGGTCTATGCTACGATCGACGTCCTGTTAAAGCACTGCCGTGAATGGAAGTACCACGTACCAGTCCACGCAAATCTAAAAGTCCCTATTCTAAAAGTCCCTATTCACCTTTCGTTCCCGGGTAGGAGGGTCAGTGTTTGTCTATTTCTCTTCCGTTTGACATTCACGAACATTCTCATTCTGCATTTTCCGCTTGATTGTGTTCTCGCATTCAATCTTTTCACTAGCACTCTTATTAATGTCAATTAAGGATAGTTGGTATTCAATAGCATTCAGTTTCTCTGGAATTGCCACGCATCGTTCACACAGGGGCTTATCATAATCGCTCTCTGTAGGCGATCCACACCAAATGCAAAGAGGGTTTTCATGAACGTCAATCTATATCGGACATTGTATTGTTTGCGATTTATTCATGCATTTGGACAAACTATCATCTTGTTCAACATGGCTGTCTTCTTCCTCGTTTCCAATATAAACATCAGATATTAAGTTTTCATTGATACCAACTGTCAGGGCAAAGTGTTTGGAGATAATTTTCTCTAAATTTGGGAGAATGCGGCACAATTCACATTCAATGAATTCAGTTTCATTAGTGTCCCTTCCTTGGTTAAGGTACGATATGCGAAGGTGGGAAATAGCTATTGATAGGCTCGATTTCGTAATATATTTGGGCAACTTGAATTTAAAGTTTGGATGTCCTGGTATACCCTTACATGTGTTCATCTTAAGTTGCTTAGCCATGATTTATCAATATCGTATACGTGCATAGTTCAAGTAGAAAAAAGAAGAAGATTGTGGTCAAATAACTTTCTCACCATATAGGCATTTCATTGACCTATCTCAGTTTCAATGACGTCAATATCCCTCATTACACAGGTGGGACTATGGTGATATCCAATCAATCGAACGGAGTGTAATCACAATACAACAGCTCAAACACAAAACACTATTCCAGAATGAATATCCTTCCAATCGAGTAAAACTTCCAGTTCATTTTCAAACTAATTGATGTCTCTCTGGCGATGATATATTCACAAAATGTGTCCTCTTATGAATGTTTTCCTTCCAAAAAGACGAAACTTAATAGAGCACTTTCTCTCCGTGTATGTTAGCGAAACGTTCACCAATCACCAAAATTATCCGCATGGAAACCTTCAAAGTAACGGTTATTAATAATATGAAAGCGGTATAATGCCGTCCTTCTTTCGCGATTGAAGAGTTATCCGGATTCTGCTGACATTAGTGATGTCAGGGACCAAATAAGCATCAACAGACGATGTCCACTAACAATGCACACATTTTTTAATGCATCTTTTGTCACCTCCTCTTCATTTATTTATCTTAATTCTCAATCGTTCTTGTTACTGATTGAACTGCTGCCTCACTCTAGATTTCAGACATTGTTTTCTTTCAATGAAAAATGCAGCGTTCTAAAAGATTTAAAGGTATCAGTTCTAGGTTCACTATGGATTGTAAGAAAGACGCCATTGTACGTTCAGCTGCATAAAATAACGCATGCTCAGCATTTTAATCGGGAAAAAACACCGTCTTTGCTATCATTCAGCGAGCTTTTTAATTCGAAATTGGGCTGATATTTCAGAGGTTTCTTAATCAATCATTTATTCTTGCCTTGAATGTTTCGAAGCGAATGGTTATAAATACCAGCATCAGCATCACTTCAAAGAAAAATAAACTAAACCCTTGTTATTGAGAAGGAATGGCACCGAAACTATGTTCATTAGTTATAGAGCGTTGTCTGCTAACGCAGGATTGGCCCCTGATGTGACGCCATCAAAACATCGCTAAATACGTGTATGAAGCTGCTAAAGTATAACTTCTCGCTATACCGTAACCTTACGCCTAAGTAACTGAAAACAGTTCTCTTCAGCGGGTACGTTACATACCCACTGATAAACACTGTTTTACGTGCCTTCACGGTTGTTTCATAGCAAATCATTTCGGGACATCTGCTTAGTACGGAAGTAGATTTTCACCTCCGCCGCGATCAGCTGTTCCATTGCCAATAAAGGAATTTTCGAATCAACATCATAATCTTGTACATGATCCGTTATTCTACAGTGGTCGACTTTTTTTTCATTCCAGTATCATTTATACGGTATTAGACACCAAGTATTTTTGTTGACGATCCTTCAAAAATTAAAGCTGATATACGTGACGAAAAGCGGGCTAATGAGAGTTGGTCCTTTTAGTATGAGTATGTAGTCCCTTACGTTCAAATATGTGTGTACGTACATGTGCGTGTGTGTGTGTTTGTGTGCATTTTGCCTCGGCGGCTTGCCTTTTCCAGCTGCTAAAACACGTAGTTTAGGTAGAAATTAACCAAATGCATAATTAGACTTATGTCTCATGGTATATGAATATATACATAAGAGATAATTAAATACTACAATAACTATAACACTCTCATTAGCCCACTTTACGTCGTGTTATCAGCTTTTTTGTTTAAAGGATCGTCATAATAATACACAATCACAAACTTTGGTTTCTCACCGTACATATGATACTGGAATTAAAGAAAAGCACTGCAGAATAACGGATCCTGTATAAGATTATGATGTTGATTCGACAGGATAAAAATCCAGTTGTTGGCAATAGACCTTTTCGTATTTAGCACATTGGTCGAATGACCCCAAATATCCACAGATCTTTTAATCATGGAGAAGTCCCACTTTGTGTATTTTAGAATAATTAATGCCAAAGTCATGTATGTGCTTCATGAAAAGCTTTTGTTTGCCCTCTTGTATCATATAATGTACCGTAGGTGGACACATGAATAATGATTACATTACATGAGCACGAATTCATCTCGGTGGGTTTTACAATTTTATCAGAAATGACCTTAATCTGCCCATGCGCAGATATTATTTACGAAATGGCTTATTGAACAGTTGATCGCAGCGAAGGTGAAAATCTACTTCCAGACTAAGTAGAGGTCCCGAAATGCTTTGCGATGAAACAACCGTGGAGGCACGTACTGTTTGGAGAAGCGCTTATACAATGTATATCCCAGATCCTGAGAGGCGATTTTATGTGTTTTTAAAGGGAAATCCAACCCAAATAGACAACTACTCTAAAAGAAAGCAGACAAATTAGAGAAGCAAACTAATAAGAGTTTCAATTAAATCTGACCTACTATTAAAGAGAAAGTGATACATTTTTGAAAATTGTAATCACTATACGTATGGGCACTTCAAATTGGCTGAAGCGGTGATGTCAATGTGATGTAGTGCCGGACTACTTTCCCATCTGTTCCAACATATTAAATGACTAAAATTTAAATTTTTCAAAAATTCATGGCTCAGGAGGGTCTATTTCTTTAGAAATATTATATTTTGAGTGCCCCAACGTAGAAGGAACTTACTACGAGAAAAACAAAATTAATGATATTTGTGTACACTTGTACATTTTGGTAGAATTATCCACGTCCTACGTCACAATCCACTGACCATACTACCAATTTGAGATTCGCATAGACTTAGTGATGTCATATTTCATACATTCATAACTTCCTTACTATTGGCCCGATTAATTTCAAACTTTTGCCATTCTGTTTCTGTTATTTTCTGCTTTCATATAAATCAAAATATTACAAGGGTTGGATTGCCCTTTAATTGTGTATTGTTTGATACGCAGTTGACCTCAAACTTACAAGATTGACAGCTGCAATCTTCCTGGTTTCTATTGATAATTTATTGGCCATATCTGTGATTTTGTTTGAATGTCTACTTTTAAAAAGACGATTGTATAATGCATAAAGTATTTGCCGATTTATGAAGATTTCATCAATTTGTGATACAGCATTATTCAATCGCCTGATTAAATGTATATACATTTGGTTTACCTTACTTTTGCAAATCCCACTTAATGGTTATAACCGGAGTGATTTTAAATTATATTTCATTTTGAAGCGTAACTAACAGTCTGACTAATAATACCGTATTCATAACTCTGCGGTTACGGATGAACGAGCAACAGTCTCTAAAAAAGTGTTGTCAAAATCCTCTTCTACTAAGCAGTGAATTTAGAGCAAAAGCCCTTACCTCCTTGTTATTTCTGTCCGAAAGCAGTTGGTGACATATTCGCATTGATTTTGTGCATATAGAAAAGGTAATCATTTCAAGTCATATTCAAGAAAAGGCTCGGTTACAAGCGATATTTATGACACTCTCTTTGTTATGATGACACACTTTTGGCTTCTCTCACTTTCCTTGTTTAAGCCTCGTCATTGAGTTTTTAAAGATAGACAAAGTTTACTTGCAAGGATGCTATCTACCTTTTTCATATATGACAGTATACTGTCAATATATCTTTGGTTGTTGCAATCACGACTCTCTTTCTGTCATATACTGACTTTTTGAGGCTAGTTAACCTCCAAATGTTCATGTCCTATTAAAGATAAATACCTAATCCTATGCATAGTACACACCTTAAGCATGTGAAAAGGTGCGATAAACAAGTGAGAGCTGAGACTTTAGATATCATGAGACAAGAAGTTAGAAGGATATTTAGGATAATCTAAGGTTATCTTGAGGATTGAAACAAGGTCCTGTAAAAAATGATGTACAGTGGAATACTTTAAACAATGAAGCACTGAAGCATTAATCAGGATTTTAAAAGGATTTAAGACCAAATTAACACAGGAATATGGCCCGTCTTACATTCGTTAAATCAGCCCAAACTTTGAAGAAGGAAATTTGGACGGCACTTTAAAAAAAATTAAAAACAACATTTGCCATACCCTTACCAAGTTTTGCAATTGTTTAAGTTTGTGAAAGAAATTGATTTGTCCCTATTTATGTTTCTTGAAAATGTTACTTATTAAGGATTACATCTAAAAGTCTTCAACAAAGGCCCTAATTTAACCAATCCACTTTTTATTTTTCGGTTACGAAAAACACACAAAACGAACCCCCCCCCCCCCCACACACACACACACATGTATATTGGGTTCGATCTACTCACATTTCAACAGTGGTTGGCGAAAGAGTGTACTGTTCTGTTAACCTTTTGTAGATCCCTGTTGAGAGTAAATTTTAATATCGAACTAATTGTTGACTGTTGATATATATTTCATCTATTTCATTTTCACTTCCAATAGGGCCCCTCAGCTATGATTATCGTGGAATTTTCTTTCTGATTAACAGAGAATTGAAAATATATCATGTAAACGAGATTGCTTTACTATAATAAAGAACAAAATCACCTGTGACATATGATTTCTCAAGAACCACCTTTGTCCTCGGTCACATCGCTAAACCAATTCCAAAACAATTTCCAAACTGATCAAGTCTTGGCTTATTGTGGATAGCCAGGAGTGTCATGTTTGACAGACATGGGCGCTGCACAAGAACCCTCTATTCTTATTGTTAGGTCTGTTAAAAGTTTCATCGATGTGACTTTGAAATGCAAGGCCTCGCTCAGATATGACGCGGCAGAACCGCGGCGGTTAATTTATGTTAATGGTGGCGTAAAGCGTATAGGCCTAATATGCTTCACGTTTTCTGAATCTTAAAATGAATCTTGAATACACAGAACACTTTTGTTGAGTGCAGTTGCCATTCATGCATACTAACAAAAAGCGTGGCGGTTTGCGTCTTATTTTTTCGTACAACGGCGAGCCCAGATGAGCTCGCGAGGTAAACCTGCGCATGCGCACTCGCAAAGGAAACCAGCGCATGCGCACGTGGAATCCGGTAGGGTTGTTAATATGGTGATAGTAATTATACAAATCAATCTGTCATCAACTCATCGTCAGCTCAATCGGTAAGGACAGCATGTTACTAATAGAACTTTGGAGCTTGACGTGAGGGTTTAAATCTCAATTTATTCAATTTGTTTGACTTTATAAATAGTGAGGCAAAGCAATAAATAATCAAAGTCTAATTGTTTGTGACCTCTTTGCAAGCTTTCGTAGCTTGTTATGTATGGAATCATACTGTATTATCATACTGGAATCTGGGCTCGCCGTGGTACGAAAAAATAAGACGCTGGCGGTTTACCGTGTCAGATCAGAACGAGCCTCTATGGTACGATTAATAGTTGCATTATTAAGTAAGAGCTTTTACCTTCTGATATTTTGTTTGCAAGCAAATTAAGGTCTTCCCCTTGTAGTATTTCAATAAGGGCACGACGGCAATCAGAACCGTCATTTTGTTCTGTTCTCCACATGCATAAGATTTCGAAGACAGATGCAGAGACGTCTAGCAGGTTCTTTGTCAGAATAGTTTTACTTCGTGCATGCGTGAACCCCAAAGCAATGCACAAAGTGTTGTAATATTCGGGAGATACGTCATGTGCCAATGACAACAGCTCTCTTTCTTGTAAAGGACCAATGGATCTGATTGAGACAAAAGGGCAACAACAGTGAAATTATGAGGATCGTAATCGCGTATTAAATACATAACAATTCCCCATTCACTAGTTAATGTCCATTCATGATTTAATGAGTCATACAAATTATGTAATCTGATAAACTTATACCAATTACAGTGCAGTGTGCATGCATACTATTCAACGTACGTATCACGAATGCCCTAGTTATCGGTGTATCTAAAGGATCAAAAGTAGAAGCAAGCAGAGAGGATGGGTTGAGGTACACGTCGTGCCCCCTGACAAAATAACCAGTCGCTCTACTCCATCTGATTCCATCGACCTACTAAGGCTAACTCCCATCAGGCCCCCATCTGGCTTGGAATCAAACCATTTTAAAGTAAAAGTCCACTCCAAAAATAACTTACTTTCAATAGAAGCAGAAAAATCTGACAAACCAATCCAAAAAAGTTTGAGCAAAATCGGATAACTAATAAGAAAGTTATGAATTTTGAGAAAGTATGTAAAAGTATAGAACAATGGAAATCACTACACAAATAGATAGCCAATTTGGAAATCAGTTTGTGACGTCATGTCCTCACTATTACTTATTATCCTCCAAACTTGATTTCTCCATGCCTTTCTCTAGGTTATATGATTTGTATCATATTGCGTGCATGACATAGCACAAAATCTGTTATGAACTTTGAAGAATTGATACTATTTTCTGAATATTGTATATTCATAATTATTAATTTGTATATAAATTGTTCATCAATTTGCACCGAAACCAACATCGACTACAACTAGAGACACCGGCAAGGAGAAGAGCATCATAGTGAAATTCGCTACCTACAAAGTGAGACAACAAGTGTACAGCGCCAGGTCGAAACTCAAAGGGAGTAAAATCTTCATCAACGAAGATCTAACAACCCATCGCCAATCATTGATGTACTTTGCTCGTAAGTGTGACGCGACCTCGAGGACATGGTCACGTGACGGACGAATCTTTGTACAGACTGGAAATGGTGAAGAAAGGCGAATAACCCTGATCCGAGGCATGAGCGACATCGAACGTCTTGGATAAGAAGAATAGAAAGTACGATCACGTAAGAGACATATGTTATATAATAACAATGCCGATAAAGTTTCCATGTATTATTTGTGAGAAAAAAGTGAAAAGTAATCATAATGCATTACTATGTTTCCAATGTTCACATTGGTGTCATCTTAGTTGTACCCATACTTCTGATTCCATATTTAATTCAAATTTAGACTGGACATGCGATTTATGCACATTAAAAGAAATGCCATTTGCAAATGATTACAGTACAATGAATGACAGCATTAACTTTATTAATGAAGAAGAAGAAATCAGCTTTGCTTCTGATGAAGAAAGAATGACAAGAGAAACAGATGACAGATTAGACGAACAATTAGAAAAGGTAACTAAGTTAAAAGGTCTTAAATTTGCTCATCTGAATTGCTTATCCTTACTTAGGAATTTCGATGAACTTTGTACCATTCAAGAAAGACTGAGCATAGATTTTCTGACATTAAGTGAAACTCATATTGATGATTTGATAGATGATTCAGAATTGAAAATTGATGGGTATGATATCGTGAGAAAGGATAGGAATAGGAGAGGAGGTGGTGTAGCGGCCTACATCAGATCGAATTTGAAATATAATATTCGAACAGATATAGTGAGTGATGAACTTGAATTAATAGCTATTGAGCTCAAAGTATCACGCAGGAAACCAATTGTGGTACTTGTATGGTATCGGCCACCTAATGCAAATGTAGACGTATTTCAACAGTTTGAACGGGTCATACAATCAATTGATGATCATGAATCTGATTTATTGATACTTGGTGACTTGAACTGTGATGTAGCATCATATACAAGGTCATGGCAGACAAAACACCTGTTTGACATTATTGAGAGTTATAATATGGAACAAATCATAAATTCACCCACTAGGGTGACACCACGTACCTCATCAACAATAGATGTTATTATAACAAACAGACCCGAAAAAATAACAAATTCTGGAGTTATTCCAATATCACTTAGTGATCATTATATGGTTTATTGTACTTTAGGATCAAAGCATAATGCATGTAACGAGAACTGCCATAGATATAATATTTCACGCAACATTGGAAAAGTGGATGTGGATGATTACGTGCATGATGTAGATCAGATCCCAGCAAACACAGAACGTTTTCAGAACGTTTTCAAAACGTTTTTTTTTAGGTCCTGTACGTCTTCGTCCTAAATGAACGTTTTAAAAACGTTTATATAACATTAAAGTTTGGACTTCTCATTTACGTCAAAGTTTAGGTTTTTGAGAACATTTAAAAAACGTTTTTTGGACGTTACAAAATTAAACGTTTGGTATAGGACGTTTACAGAACGTTTGATATAGGACGTTTACAGAACGTTTGATATAGGACGTTTACAAAACGTTTGTGGACGTTACAAATTAAACGTTTTGTACATAACGTTCACAGAACGTTTTATATACGTCCAATTCAATAAATCAACTAAGATTTTTTTTTAAACAAATACCAGAATTAAGCATCATATTTTGTCTACGTCCAACTACTAAGGATAAATAAAAACAAATGAAAACAGATCACTAAAATACTGTAGGCGATTTCTTGAATTGAAATGAAAACGAGATTTGTTTGTTTTATCATATAAATGCATACACAATTCATAAACAAAAATACACAAGCAAAACATATTTTTATACATTTTACATACTCAATTTTATTACCGGTAATTTCAAATCATTTATCTTACATCTTTACACAACAACGAACGAGGCCGCCGCCGCCGAGGATTGATCGATGACGTCAGCGCTAGCCGTGCCCGGCTGCGTTATTGCCCGGCTAGCTAGCTAGCCGGCCATGTGCGTGAAAATTACATTGAGAATTTTCCCATTGAATACCGTGTGTGCCTTTGCAAGAGCTATCAAGAAATCCTGAACTATCTACCTAATTTGTGAGACTGCAACACCAATGTAAGTGATATTTTACCATTTTGATATCTGTTAGGTGTTTAAATGTTGTTTGAGTGAATTCGAGACGTGTAAAATGTGGGAAAACATTTAAATGAGTATCGGCTTGTGTCGTGACATGTCTGCATGTAACTCCGGGAAGCTCCAACACCGGCGCGCAGCGTCGGCGCGCCGGTGTTGGAGCTTCCCGGAGTTAGTCTGCATGCTGCATTCATGCATTAGCGATAATAACGTGCATGAAAATTTACTTTTAACCAACCTGTGAGTGTGAATGCAATGTGATACATGCCAAACAAAAAGGCGTATGTTAACCAGACGCGTTACTGTTATTGTTGATTGTTGTATGATTGAATCCAGAATGATTTGAATTAACCCAACTTTCACCTAACAGTAACACATTAATACATGTCATGTAGCAGAAAGAGTTACTTAAAATCACTGAAAGAACTTGAATTTATTTCTGATATGGTAAAGGTCTACATGTACATTGTAACTGTAAGTTAGTCTAGTAGATCTATGACCGAGTGACTTAAAGTCTTCAGTGAAGATGGCCATGTGTTTCGGACTCCCCACACGTATCCGCACCGCTGGTATTAGATTGCGCGTGGCCATTTTGCCCACTAAATAATATTTCACATTTCCAAACGTGAATACAGCCACACATTTGCACGGGAGTCAAAATCAGGGGGGGGGGGGGGGGGGTCTGCCTATCATTTGATAGGCAGACCCCCTTTCTTGTTTGTTCATTTGAAAGGGGGCTGGGGCGCAAGCTGGGGCGTGTTTAATAGAATTATCAAATAAAAAAATAATTAAATAAATAAAAAAATAAATAAAAAGGGAGAGGGGGGCTTGCCCCACGACCCCCCCCCCCTGCAGGGTCCGCTTATGTCCGTGTTATATAGAATTATCAAATTAAAAAAAATAATAAAATAAATAATAATAGGGGGAGGGGGCTTGCGCCCCAGCCCCCTATCAAATGAACAAAAAAAGGGGGGGGGGTGGTCTGCCTATGTCCGTGTTGAATTGAAATTGAACAAGAAAACAAAATAAGAAAAACAAAATAAAGACTTTAGAAAAAATGTTTAAGTGGATTTTTTTTTTTTTTTTACCCTTTCATCCAATTTTGATGAAATTAATAGTGTTCTTGTTAAATTTTACTCTACTTTACATAACATCCCAATTTCAGCCTGGAGTACCACTTTAAGTGCTAACTTAACCCTAATAGCACCTGGGGGGGGGGCCATAATGCCCCCCCCCTCGAGATTGTTCGCGACCATTCCGCCGCGCAATTTTTTTTGACCGCGCTGCTCGCTGACTTTTTACTTTCAAGTCTTGCGCATCTTTTGACACCATTTTCGCGAAAATCAGGAATACCGTTATGATGCTGCACGGCCTTTTATACACGCTCGTCCAAACGAAAATGGCTCAAAAACGTGATTTTGTGTACAAACTCAATGCAAATTGAGTTTTCTCACCTTATTCATAAAGATATGATTATTTTCACTTTCTTTGGCTGAAATTAATTTATTATAGCACAATTATGCTTCAAAATAGTTCTATGATAAATTTTACGAAAAAAACACAACAAAAACAAAGGTGGTAGCAAGGTCTGAAATACCCCGGTGCTATTAGGGTTAAGAGAGTTTTCTGAATACCACCCCTGCTGATATACACAACGAATCACCAGCATAAAGAATTTTGTTAGCATTTTTGGCCTGGACATTGTCAATCTCTAGGTGTGCATCAACATACGCTACTTGTATGAGTACAGTAGACCACTGCCTTTGTTGTCGAGTGCTGCGCTGCAATTGAATTGATATGCTAGAAGGATGCTAGATGATGTTTTAACCCTAATAGCACCTGGGGGAGGGAGGGGGGGGGGGGGGCATAATGTACCAATTCATCAAAATTGAAAATTAACATGTTGAACTCAAAATGAATTCATAAAGCTTGAACATTTTTCAAAAATTCTTTTCTTGCTTGATATTTTTCTAATGTCTGTGATGTTTTTTCCAGATATGGAGTGTGACCCTGAGCCACTTCGCAGAAGCCCGAGAAAGGCAGATAAGTCGAAGACTAAGGAACTTCCTCTCCCCAAATTGTCAACAACATCCATGATGGCCAGATTTGTCCCCTTAAGCCCGACGGGCCCAATCCAGAGGGGATCATCTCCATCTACAACTACATTCCCCTCTCCTTCGACTTCTCGCCAAAGCCAGCCGCCGACACCAAAAGCTAGAACCTTGGACAGTAAGTATTTACGTAGAGAATTTCACAAATTTCATATAAATACAACATCAAAAGTAAGTTCCCCCCTAAAGAGCCCCATCAAATCTTCCAGTGGAAAAATCAAGAAAAAAAAAAGTAATTTTTTGTTCATGTTGTGATCATTCAGCCGTTAAGTCACGGATGTCACTAATTTTCGAGAATCTGCTTCCTAACAACCCTAGCTATATCCAATGCTTGGTTTCAACTTGAATAATTTGTTATACTCGAAGATTTGATGGGGTTCTTTAGGGGGAAACTTTCTTTTGATGTGTTTAATTTTGATTTATTTTTATCAAAAAAGCAGGGGTATATTTTTCTGCAAAATTGCTTTCAGATTCTTTCTGTATGTGTTGCATTGTCTGATGCTTTGTACAAGTATTGTCATTGCAGCTTGGTGATGTATTCCTGAAATGCGATAGTTGAAAAGCTGTCGTACATATCAGTCACACTAAAATTACATACTCTTCTTAGCTACCAAAATGACCTAATTTGTTAATGTATTTTTTTTTACTCCTTTTGTTTTCCTAGACAATTTTCAACAGCAGGTACTTCAAAAACTTCAGAAGCTGGAAGATGTCCAGGCCCAGATAGTGGAGACACTGGCAAACCTGGTTGCCAAATCATCAGTGAGTTTACGGGCAGGTCCTGCCGACCTGCAGGAGCCCTTTGCGGAACCGCTCAAGACAGGGAGTGAATTCGACTTGCTCGAAATGAGACTCGTAGAGTCTGATTTTAAGAAGAGAATGGTAAGTTTAAAAATACTTGCATACTAATTTGGCATTATTTGATCATCCATTCAAATGACTTTGTTTTTCCTTTTTGTACAGGTTTAATTATCTAAACCTGAAATATCCTGAGTTTCTGATTTATACATGCCTTGATTACTTTATAGCCATGTTTAAAAAAAAAAGTGAAAGCCTGTGCAAATGATAAATTAATATTTACCGCATCAGGGTGAAGGTTTTAGCGGAGAAACATTCATAATAATGTCTGGAAATGAGACGGTTGGCTCCTATTTATGTGAGAATCTACGGCATTGTAATTGATAATGGTTCTTTTAATTTCAGATCAACTACCTGAGTCTAGTCGGCGGGGGCAATATTGCCCAAACAAGTCGGCGTATCATGAAAAAGCTGGGGTCAAATAATCTTTGGTCAGATTTCAACGTGAATGGGAGGAAGGGGAAGCGTGGTCTGAAGTCAACAAGATTTGTTCCCGTCATTGTCAGTAAGTAATCAATTAGTATATGATTAGCCAATTTCAATTTTATTTTATATGTTTCTGGATTCACCCGATGAGTTACAATGATTGGTGATCAATTGGACATTGATGGTCTCTAGCAACCTTGCTGCCTTTGAAGTCGCATAATAGCATTGTTTTCTGCTTGTAAGGTAGCTGTTGAATTTGGCCTCTAAGGAGTAGTTATGTTTTATGCCCATCTGAACAAGGAATTACTTATGTGAGAGTGTGCAGATGTGTATCCATGTATTTCTTCATACAAAAATGCCCATTTTTGCAAAACAAAAAAAAGGGGTGGGCCATAACATGGGAACCGACATACCATTTTCCCCTAATACATTTGAGAGGAGTGTAATGATATTGATTGTCCGAATTGCCATGGAATGACCCATTTGTCATTTAAGGTGTGTAATCTGTATCGTCTTATTTTAATGTGTCATCAAAAATAATTTTAATATAATGATCCATGGCGTCTGCACTTACGTCTTTCAGGAGACCGACCAGGGCGCCAAAGAGATGGAGATTGAAGAAGTCGTAGGGGACTTTCTCAAGCGAACCCCATTTCTTCCAGGAGGAAAGAAATGGAAGGTAAATTCCTTTTACTTTTGTTTGTGTTTTTATTTTTTATTTTTTATTTTTTTCTCTTTATATTATGTGGATTTCTATCAAAATACAAAAATATGTTGCAAGAGAATATCAGATCAATTTACTATTTCAAAGGGCATTCAGCCTTTTTTGACCAATTTTTGTTTGGACATTAAAAAAATGTGTATTTCAAAGTTATCTTTTGATTGAATGAGTGAAAATTCTGGTGTTACGTGTATGTTCCCTTTTAAAGGGATAGACCCAATATCTGTAAAACAATATTGTACATGAAGCACATCATTAGTCCAGTTTTGCCCTTGTTGATAGGGGTGGCCGGATTCACCTCACTGCCACCCTAGCTTATCCAGACGTCAGTTTTTAGGCATTGGTCTCGAGACTTAATATTTTGTGGACAGGCAATAATATTTACTTATGTGCAGCCTCTTCAGATATAATTTTGGTTCATAATTTACATTATGCCAGTTTGTCACCAAATGAGCTTGTATAGGCGCTGTTTTTAGGGAGGGGGAACATCATGCCTCCTAGTTTTTTTATGGTTTAGTTGAAATGAACATTTAATTTATAAATAAAGGTTGTTTGCTCTGATTTGCAGAAACCTGATACCGATGGGGCTAGAGTTCCAGCTGTCGCTGCCGAAGATGTTGCCAAAGATGTTGCTGCTGTTGCAGATGCCACTGAAGACGAGGAGGAGGGTGTCATGGAGAATTAAAAAGGATAAACGCTGATGACATCTGTTCTTGATTCGCTATGTAGTTACATACTGGCTTCTGATAAAACTCATTTATAGAACAAATCTGGACCTAACTACAAAATCTTTGGTGGATCAAAAGGACAATATATTAAATGGTATTTGAGACATATACAGTTCTCATAAAGGTTTTACCGGAGGTCAATCACACCAATTATGCCAAGTTTTCTTTGTCATTTAGTTGGTACATGTTTTCAGTATGAATTAACAACATCTTTCAGGAATCAAAGAGGAAATTACAGGTTCTATAAATCACTCAAGTTACTTTTGTTGAGTGTGCTGTAACCAAAAATGCTACATATGTGCTGCCAAATTCATGACACTAGATATATTTATAGTCTTGCCTTTTCTCTAAATAGCCCGGTAAATTTAAGTTTTCATACTTGCCAGTTATATGACATATCTTCAAATTGTATCTCATTAATGTAAATAATTATTGTGTGTTATTGTTACTATGTTATATGATGGATTTTGTATTTCATGGAAGATGAAAGTTCTAATGCTGGCTTCTGATAAAACTCGTTTATAGCACAAATCTGGACCTGACTACAGCATCTGTTGGGGATCAAAAGGACAATATAGTAAATGGTAATACTATACAGTTCTCGTTAAGGTTTTACCAGAGGTCAATCACACCCAATTATGCCCAGTTTTTTTTGTCATTTAGTTGGTACATGTTTTCGGTACGAATTAACAACATCTTTTCAGGAATCAAAGAAATTACGGGTTCTATAAATCACTCAAGTTACTTTTGTTGAGTATGCTGTAACCAAAAATGCAATATGTGTGCTGCCAATTTTTTTACACTAGATATATTCATAGACTTGCCTTTTTTATTAATAGATTGGTAATATTGAGTATTCATACTTGTCACTTACTATAATGACATATCGTCATCTTGTACATTTTTTTCTTGTAAATAACCATTGTATCTGTGGTTTCAAATGGACCATCCCAACCAAATTTCTGTTGGCTGTTTATAATCTTATTTAAGTCTATTTTACGCCAATTTTTCAACCGTATTTCTCTAGATTTTCTCCTTGTGATATCACTTGTCTATCACCAGCCTGAAATAGACGTCTATTGGATGTTCGTATACCACATGGTGTTATGAAAACTTTCAGTTGTGAATACTTTATCACCACGGAAACCTACAGAGAACATTGTATCTTTTTATAAGTAACCTTGAAATACATGTACTATTATTACCAAGTCTTTGAACATTTATTTATGTTTGATAATAAAATCCTGAAAATCGATCAAATGTGTGACCCCAGTATTTATTTCATATACCATTTGTATTTGTTGAACATTCTTAACACTTTTGCAGGACGTTCTTAAATGTTTGTTGCGCATTCTTTCAAACGCCCGAGACATTTTCAGACATTCTATAAAGGTTTTCTGAACAATCTCCTAAAACGTTTTATGAACGATTTTAGACGTGTTTTAAAAGGTTTTTTTAAACGTTCTTAAAACGTTTGTAGACCATTTGGACGTTTAGAAAACGTTCTATAAACGTTCCAGACGTGTTTTAAAAGGTTTTTTAAACGTTTGTAGAACATTTGGACGTTTAGAAAACGTTTTATAAACGTTCCAGACGTGTTTTAAAAGGTTTTCTAGACGTTCTTAAAACGTTTGTTAGAACATTTGGACGTTTAGAAAAACGTTTTATAACGTTCCAGACGTGTTTTAAAAAGGTTTTCTAGACGTTCTTAAAACGTTTGTAGTGCATTTTAACGTTTTAAGAACGTTCCAAACGTTTTTAACAACGTCAACAATATATTTAGAACGTTTTCAAAAGGTTTTTGGACTTTTCGAATGTCTGAAAGGTTTTTAAAGGTTTTTTTTTGGTTCTTTTAACGTTTAAAACACGTTTTTAAAACGTCCAATAAAACGTTTTAAATACGTCGAAAACCTACCACATTTTGACGTCCAAAAAACGTTTTCACAAAACGTCCAAAAACCAACTTGGAACGTTTTTAGAACGTTCAGAAAACGTCCAATTGTTAGTTGGGATATCATGGGAAGAAGTTGAGACGTTTGAGAATGTAGAATCCGCATATAATTACTTTGAAAATAGGTTGTTAAAGGTTATAGAAAAAACACGCTCCACTGAGAAAAAAAAGAATTCGGAAACTCGAATCTCCTTGGATGACAGAGGAAATCATTGTATTAATTCGTTCCAGAAACTGTCAAAAGGCAAGGGCTATTGTCTCCAAGAATGAAGATGATTGGAATGTATTTAGACGGCTTAGGAACCAGATTACAATGAAAATAAGAAAGGCAAAAGCAGCATTCATTACTAAAAGTGTTGTTGAAAGTACTGGAAATTCAGGAAAGGTTTGGAAATCCCTTAAGCGTCTAATGCCTGTTAAGTCTACAGATGAAATTAAGTGTATTGAAAAGGATTCAAAGGAATTGCGTAACAAAAAAGACATCGCAAATGCTTTTAACTCATTCTTTGTTGAAATTGGCCCTTCCTTGCAAGAAAAATCATCTTTTGTCGATAAGCAATTTGAAGAGTATATCAGAAAATACGATTGTACATGTACCCTTCGAAGATATCACAGAAGAGCAGATAGTTGAAGTGCTTAAAAATTTACCCCCTAAGAAAACGTCAGGAAGTGACAATATTCCTTCTCTTCTATTGAAACCAGTAGCTAATATCGTCTCAAAAACCCTTAGCGTATATTTTCAATTTAACAATACAAACGGGAAAAATAC